>JAOEHY010038367.1:0-57033 GCA_025447955.1 Psilopsiagon aurifrons
CAGGCGCTGCTGCTCTCCGGGAACCGGCTGCGGGCGCTGCCCGGCGGGCTGCTGCCGCCCCCCACCGCCGCCCTCCCGGGCGGGCCCTTCCCGCTCCTCAGCCGCCTGGAGGCTGCAGACAACGAGGTGGAGGAGCTGGGCGCTGACATCGCCGCCCTGCCGGCGCTGAAGGTGCGCGTGGGACCCGGATCCCATCACTGAGCCCCCCCATCTCTTCCAGAGCCCACCCGGGACCCCATCACTGACCGTCCCATCTCTGTCTCTTCCAGAGCCTAGATGTAGCCAACAACCATCTGCGGGAGCTGCCCTCTGCCCTGGCTGACTGCCCCCGCCTCAAGGAAGCCAACTTCAGGGGGAACCAGCTGAAGGACAAGCGGCTGGAGAAGATGGTCAATGGTTGTCAGACAAAAGCCATCCTGGACTACCTGCGGGCTGGGGGCCGCGGGAAGGGAAAGGCTGAGGGCACCAGAGAGGAGGCCAGGAAGAAGAAGAGGGAGAAGCAGCAGAAGAAGGGTGGTGGGGATGGGGAGCAGGATGAGGTGGAAGAGGCGAGCAAGCTGCTGGTGAAGGTTCTGCACGTCTCTGAAAACCCAGCGCCCTTGGTGGTCAAAGTGAGCCCGGGTATCAAGGATGTGCGACCCTTCATCGTGTGCTGTGTGCTGAAGGGAGTGAACTTAAAGCCAGGAAATGCTCTGAAGAGGTTCCTGTCGGCACAGGTGAGTGCTGCAGTCTTGTGTTAGGTGAGCTCAGAGGAAGCTGTTCACCCAGGGGCTGGTGAGGGTGCAGCAGCTGCTGCCCGATCACTGTGGAATGAGCAGAACTGGTTTTCCTGAGGAAGCCAGTAGGAGCTCAGGTGTTAACATGCGAGGGAGATGTGCGCACACACGATTGCATTTGCTCTGTCACAACAGCTTGTTGGTGCTGTGGAACCCGTTGGGAGCTATTAATGACCCTGCATCCACATTAGAAGTACCTTGGGTTGGCTCCAGGTTCCCTGATCCATGCTAAAACCAACAGTTATGGCAACCCCAGCCTGTCACCCCTGACTTATGGCCTACCCAACCATTAGGTGGCAGGGGTTGGGTGCCTTCAGATTACAAGACTGTGGTGGTTTTCTGATGTAAAACCATTTGTTTCCTAGTTGAGAAACAGTTTGTGTTACACTCTCTGGCTTTACATTTCAATTACAATTCAGGTAAAAACTACCATGCAGAAAGCCTCTACTTAATGCAAAAGAGTTACTTGAATAGCTACAAACGTTACATACAGAAGAATCTGAGGAGAGTAATTCTGAGGAGTAAATCACATGCATGGTTTGGATCTGCTTTGATAGGTTTCTTTCTGGTTTAGACTAAACTGCATGAAGACATCTGTGAAAAGCGGACAGTGGCCACTATTGCCACCCATGACCTGCAGCTGATCAAAGCTCCTCTGATGTACGATGTTCAGCCTCCTGACACATTGAAGGTAGGGCCAGTAGCATCCTTTCCACTTGTTTCCCTTCTGGAACTGTACGGAATGGAATTACTGCGAGCAAATGGTTTTCCAGTGGGTGTTGTAGCTGACACAAAGGTTTAAACTCAGTGTCTTGCTTACAGGAGTTTGAATAACCCCTGTGATTGAGTGGCTCTTCAGTTGAAGTGTTTGTTCTGTATGGTGTAGGTAACACCTCTGGGTAGAAAGGAGATCAAGGCAAAGGATCTTCTCCGCCAGCTGCAGTTAGAAGCTGAGGAGCAGAGGAAGCAGAAGAAGCGTCAGAATGTCTCTGGATTGCATAGGTCAGTACGTGACATCCTGTGCCTTTCATCAGCTCTGTCACCGTGATACACTTTTGCTGAATTTCCATGTTCTGACTCCTTTTTTTGCTCCATGGTGGACCAGGAACACCCTAATTCAGTGGTGTCACACTCTTGTGCCCCTGCATCCTGCTGCTGTTTCAATTGCTCACTCTTTGCTGCTTTACTTTTCCTGGCAGGTATCTCCAGTTACTGGATGGCAAAGATAACTATCCCTGTCTGGTGGATGCTGAAGGCGTTGTGATTTCTTTCCCACCCATAACCAACAGCGAGAAGACAAAGGTACTCTGAGAGTGTTAATCAGAATTACAGTGAGGGTTTTTTTTCCCACTGAGATTGATCTCCATGTTCAGAGCTACGCACAAATCTGTGACAGCTGTGATTGTGTTCCTAATATAAATCTCCAAAGCTGGCTCTTGCCTGCTAGGTGGTCAGATGGAGCTGGATCTGCGAGTGTCATTTTCACCTTTGCCAATTGGCAGCCTCTGGCCAGAGCTCTGTTCCAAAGGCACCTCCTGCCTTTGCAGGGATGGCTTTATTGAAGGGCAAGAATATGGGGTTCGACTTGTAAAGCAAGGCAGGACTTTGCCTCCTGCTGCAGTGAATGAATGTCTTCTGTTCAGTTTGTGCATGAAGTGTTGCCAAGTGACTGTGCAGGAGTGTGCTCCCATCCTCACTCGCTTTACCTGTGAAATCCTTACAGATCAGGAAAGACACCCGTGATCTGTTTCTGGAGGTGACAAGTGATACCAGCCTGCAGATATGCAAAGATGTCATGGACGCACTAATTCTGGTAAGTAGCTCAGGAAAATAATCCCGTCTGTTCTCGACAGAATGTGCAGTGCCCACGGGCATTGAGAAGAACACAGAGGCTGATTTTAGTTTAGTAGTAGTGTTCTTCCTCTCCTTCACTTACTCCTCCATCCTTGCTTCCGTGCTTGCACCCTTGCATCTCCACATCGCAAAGGGGTTTCATATTCTCATATCCTCATTACCTGGCAGACCTCAGAGCTCACCCAGGTAAATCACATTGTGTTCCCACAATTAGAAATGTAGGGTTTGTCTTTGGACACCTTCCCCTCTTAGTGCTCTTATGGCTTCGGTTGCTGCCAACAGATTCCTTTGGAAGATCCTGGAGTTGCTCACAACCACAGAATTAACATTGTTTTCTGTACTTTGCTTTTAACAGAAAATCGCAGAACTCAACAGATCTACCTTGGAAAACAAGGAAGACTCAGGCTCGGATAACGAATCTGATGCTCTTTGTGGACCAGCAGCTTTGAACCCCAGCCAAAACGCTCAGCCAATGGTTGTGGAGCAGGTTCGAGTGGTGGACACAGATGGAAACTTGAAAGTACTTTATCCTTCAAAAACTGACCTAAGCACAGTGTCCTCTCTCCTCACTGTAATTCGTTAGCAGCTGTCAGAGCTCACAGAATGATTCCATTGCTTTTCTTTTTTACCATATTCAACAGTGGAGCTTGTATGCAGTGAGGTGATTCGGGTTTTTAAGGACAAGATGCAGTGTGTCCCGCCTGCTACTGTGAAGTTTGATAGGGTGTGGCAGGCAGGGTTGTGTTCCTTCAGCCTTAACTGGAAGCCATTGGTGTTCCGGCTACATAGGGAGAACTGAAAGGCAGAGAAGAAGCTGGAAGTCAGACCGTGTTCACTTGTAGAGAAAACCATTGTGTCTTAGCGTCTGTAATGTGGATGTGGTCATGGTTGGTTTTCTGCTGGATCTCTGCTTCTTCCTGGATTATTATTTTGGCAGCTAAACTGAGAAATCAGTGGGTGACAGCATTGAAACAAAGCCACGTGCTGCATGCCAGTGCTGAGGATGGGGTGCCAAACGGCTTTGCTAATATCTCATTCAGCATGATTTTCTGTCTGGAGTAATTGTGACAATGTAATTGCTGTCAGATCTCGAGGAGTGAGTTTTGAAGTGATGGTTTCTGTGTTCAGACGTTAACGCGGTTTCCATTTCTAAGCCAAGTCAGTTGAATTGAGTGCAGGGGTTTGTGTGTTCCAGTGCATCGTAGAGCCATTGCCCATCCCTGTGGAAGCACCAGTTGTGGTGAGCCTGTTGCATACCCATTGAGTTACTGTTGATGGAGCACCGAGTTCATTTGTGCTTGTGAAGGTCATTTCCACTCAGAGGGCTGATGCTGCTTAGTGTTGACACTACTAAAGCTCTTTGTCTCCCCAGAGTACAAGCATGCGTGCCCAGAGTGCTTTCTCTCACACTTCCATGTGAAGAGTGTTGGCGTGATAGTGGGAGTGGGTGACAGCTACATCCAGGCTGCCACCTTAGGAGTGCAATGGTGACCAAGAGATGGAGTTTTGTTCTGTTGAAAGTGATGATGCAGAGCTCTACCTGAACTTGGAGATGCTGTGTCAAATACATCCATGTGTTGGGACTTGCATATGAATGGGAAAATAAAACGGTTCTTACAGTTGTGTCACTGTCGTGTGTTTGGGCACTGATGGATTTTGGCACTGGTGAGTTTTCCAGTCATGTAACTATACAACCTTGCCCAAGCAGCTGTTGACCACAGCAAAAATGAGAACTCACTGCTTTCCAGCTGTAGCCAAGCAGTCCTTAATAGTGCTTTGAGCTTCCCTGTGAAGTTGAGTGTTTCTACACCCCAGGGTTTTACAGTGATTTGTGCTGGGAGTTGGTGTAAACAACTGAATGAGATACTCCTGCAGGACTTGGTTTCAGTAGGATGAGTTTAATTTGTTAATTTGTTCAAACCCAGGGAACAGGAGCCTGACGTTGGTGATGTGTTCTCAGCCGTCAGGGCTACTTTTCGGGTGTGACGTGCCTTGCGCTACTCCTTCTCCTTCCCTTACTAGTAGGTGATGCAGCGGTGTCGGTGGCATAGAGCAGTGGGACTCTGACTCCTTTCTGTTTGAGCATCTGATGGAACTCGATCCGTTCATTAATGATTTTCTGAAAAAGAGGGAGGTTTAAAGAGGTGGGAATGCATTGAGTGGAGAGCAGCACTGCAGTGGTCTCTTACCTCATCACACCCTTGCTGGAAGCAGAGTTCACACGAAGCACGTACCTGCATTGCCTCCAGCACCTCCTCATCCGTGGTCTCTGCCTGGGGAGGTTTGATGCCTGCTGTGCTGAATGTAGCCTGGATGATTTTGTTTCGATACCTTTCAAACTGTTGGTAAGAGATGAGAATTGAAATGTTTAGTCTTTATATACTGTTCCTTATAGACAGTCCGCTGTTAGACTTGGGCACAGTGCTAGTGAAGGGTGAAACGGAAGACCTGTTTCTGTGAAATCACAGGTGGTTTGACTGGGCTTTGCTGCAAGTACTGTGATAATGATGTGTTTCGGGGTGGACTGAGCCCCTTACCCAGGTATTGGGCTCCGTGCTTGCCACATATGCCTGCCTGAAATGTCTTTAAGGTGATACCTGTTACTTTAAATCTGGAAGACTATTAGAAAGCTGGTGATGTAACTGTGCTGAACTCAAGTTTCTCAAGGGCTTCTGGTATTTGAGGCCTGTTTGCTTTGTAACTGATGTAGGAATTGCATGCTACAAAGCTGGGAAGGAAATGGACTGAGTTTCCTGCTCCTCTGGCCCTGTGGCTGTAGAGGGCAGCCAGGACTGCAGTGTCCTGGTGCATCTCCTGCTGTGCTTGTGCCCAAGGGTAATACCTCTATGCTCTAATGTTCTTTGCTTGTAATGGTTGGAGCATCCCTGGGAGGGAGGATGCTGACATGGGGGCCACACTTGCCTTGCTGGTGACAAGCTCCAATGCCACGCGGGTTTGCAGCTCCTTTTGCTGCAGTGTCTTAACCTCCCTTTGGGCTGCCTCCTGCTGCTGCTGCTGCTTGCGGATGTGGTTCCGGTTGGTGCACGCCTCTCTCTGCAGCTGGCTGATGGTCTCCTGTAGCTCACTGATGAGCTTGTTCTGCGCAGCCAGCTTGGATTCTTGTTCCGTGATGACCTGAAGGGATCCAGAAACCAAGCCTGGATTGTGAGGAAGGAAGAAGCAGGCTTGGCTGCATCTTCCTTGTGTCTGGTCCAAATGCTGCCTCTGTCTCCTGGGCAGAGTCTACAGACAGCCTTGTCAGCCCTGGTGGCTGCTGGTTCTTCTAGGCTGAATAGGGGTTTTAAGTGGCAAACTCCCCCCGAGCCTGAAGCAAGCACAACGAAGCAGCTAATGGAAGCATTTCCCATAGCAGCTTTGCACTGGGTTTACCTGCTGGAGGCTGTGGTTCTCCTCCACTATTGTCACCATCATTTCTTCACATTTCTGTTCTCTCAGACTGCAAAACTGAAGACGAAGTTATTTTACCCTTCGGTTTCACAGCTCACGAGTGCACCTCCTGTCTATGAGGCTGCTGCCTGAGGCCTGAATCCCTGAGGATGGGCACCTTGCCCTCGGGTGGTACCTGGTTGGACATGTCTTGTAACCGGCTTTCTTGCTTTCTGAGCTGCTTTTGGAGCATTTCGGTTTCAGATCTGGTTCTCTGGAGCTGGGACTCTTTGATCTCCAGTTGTCTTTGCAAGGAGGAGATGGTGCCTGTAGAGTTGGAGGAGTACTCTTAAGCAAACGAATCCCTGCCTGTAGCTGCACGGCTCCTTCCTTCAGGTGAGCACACACAGAGCTGCAGCTGTGACCGTCAGAGTGTAGAAAGGGTGAAGTTAATGCTGCAGCCGCGGTGATGCTGGTTGGTGATGCATTCTGCAGTGCTTTGATATATATTAAACTGACCTCATTGTGTGCTGCTCTGGGAACTACTAGGAGCTGGTAACAGGTCTGCCAGCATGCAGAAGTGCTGCTGGATGCCCCAGGATGGTGCGTGGGACCCTCTAGGCTGGGTTTTATTGTGTAAGGAGAGGGAGACCGAGGGGTTTTAATGCAAGTGGCCTTCAAGTCGGTTTTGTGCTCGCGAGAACCTAACCTGAGGCCTGTTCTCAGACAGAGCAGAGTGGTGTGAGGATGAAGGGAGGGTGAGGGTGTGCTCTGGACACCTGCCCGGTACCTGTGGCCATGCTGTAGTCATCCCTTGCCCTCCGCAGCTCCTCGCGGAGCTCCTGCTCGGTGATGGGCTCAGCCGGGTCCCGCCAGGCCCCGCTGCTCCTCACTGCTCCCTCGGGGGCTGCGGCCGCCTCCATCCCGAGGGGCCGGGGGCCAAGGAGCGGCGCTCGGGGCCTCCGCGGTGCCGGCACCGCCGCAGCACTGCCTCCCCCCCCCCGCCGCTGCCCGGTAACGGCAGCGGGGCTGTGCCTTCCGCTTCCGGGGCTGCGCCGTGGGCGGGGGAGAGGACGCTGCCCGGCTGCATGGCTGAGCCCTCAGGGCCGGCAGTGGAGCTGCAGGTCCAGCGAGCGGGGCTGTGGTGATGGAGGCTCTGAACTGCGCATCGCTGCGGCTGCACCGCTACCGCATCCTTGAGCGTCTCTCCTCCCGCTGCTGCCATGGCAACCGCTGCGCTCCGGCAGCGCCGCGCTCCTCCGGTGAGTGCTGGGACCGTGGCACCTCCCAGTGGGGACCACAGAGCCTCATCCCAAACCCTCTTGTTTCACCCCCGTACGCAGATCCTGATGTTGCCACCCTGCAGCTCGATGCTCCCATGCTGCTTGCCTGAGCGTCCTTCATCCTCACCAGCACCAGCCACAGCATGGTTCCCTGACTGCCTTCCTATCACAAGTTGCTGCTTCCCCACCGTCGTCTTGCCGACAGCTCCCCCGTGAGCATGGACACGCTCAGGGAAGACTCAACACCCTCCACTCATCCCCCCCCGGTGCTTGCCACCTCCTGCCTGAGGGTTGACACTGCCCCCTCGAAGCAGGATGGACAAAGAGGGGCTGCACTCGTGGCCTCCAGGAGGCTGGACCTCTGCTGAGGTTTTGGTAGCACTCAACGGAATGTAAACTTGTGTGTAAAGCTCAGGTCCGTGGCATTTTCTTTACCAGTCTTTATTTTTGTTGCATTTTCCTGTTTGCTTTTAGCATAAGTTTCTATGGGGACTTTTTTGTATCAATCTCAGTGCAGTTCAGAAATGTCTGTTCACTGTGAGGTTTAAATGTGGAGCCCTTAGCACCCGATTGTGCTTCTTCCAGGTGGAATTCTTTACAGTGCTGCCATGCACAGCATGGATGTTTGCTGTTCACCAGACACAGCGTGCAGGTAGGAATCAATCTCTTGGTTGTTTATGATGGAGCTCTGCTCTTTAGTACTGCAGATGGGAAGAGTGAGTGTATAAGAGCCATGGTAGCCAATGAGAACTGTTCCATCGTGGGGCAGCGGAAAGAGCCACCCAGTGAGATAGAAGCCGAGTTTCTCAAGAGGTTGTAGATGGGGTCTTGGTTCCTGAACTCTCTCAGTCCCCCTCCATTATTAATGGCTTCTCTGGGGGGGGTTACAGAACTTGGCCCATTTATAGGAGGTTCTCTCTGTGCAGCAGCAGTGTTCAAGGCCAGGCTGGACAGGGCTTGGAGCACCCTGCTCCAGTGGAAGTTGTCCCTGCCCGTGGCAGGGGTTGGAGCTGGATGAGCTTTAAGGTCCCTTCCAACCCAAACCGTTCCATGATTCTATGATATTTCCCTGGCACGTCCCCGTTGATCTCTGCCCAGTTAAAGATGTGAATTTACTGAGGACTGTGCCAAGCTGACACGCTCCGGGTTACCAGACTAATTTAAGCCAACCATAAACCTGGAAGCTGCTGGATTTTAAATGGAAATGCAAAGTTTTAATGAAGGTAATTGCAGCTGCTGTTGTTAGAGGAGGTGCAGTGTGCAGTATTCTAAATGTGTGGTAAAGCATTGATATGCAAAGAACAGAGTGCCCCTGGGAGGATGTGGAACCATCTGCTCCATTCGAGCTGTGTGCTGGAAGTTGCTTGCTTATGGCTCTAATAACCTCCAAAGGAAGATGTGGTTGTAAGGAGGAGTGGGAGCTTCTGGGATGGTGCTGGTCAGGCCCAGGGGCTGTGTTTCTGCAGGGCTTGTTCTCCAGCAGAGGTGCTGGTAAAGGTAAACCAGTGGCTGCACACTGCAGGAAGCACTTTGCTGTCGTTGCTGCTTCCCATTTGAAGGTACTGCAGAGCCAGGGTGGCCTCTTGAAGCCCAAAGAGCACTCTGTAGCCGTAGTGCCTGCACTGTGCTGAGAGCTGTGATGGAAGGCTGGAGGTGTGTTCTCACTCTCAAGTCTGTTGCAATGCAGAGGCCAGCAGAGGCTTCACCCTGCACGTGTTGGCCTGGGGCAGTTCGTGTTGTGCCCCATGCGTGTGCCCACCAGCATGCAAACGCTGTGCCCTGGCAGCAGTGGAGTCCTTGTGCTTGGTTCATCCACGGCCCACTTTCTGTCTTGTTACCTGGGTCTTGCCCCTGTTAACGTGCATCCCACTGGGGTTCTAAGCTGTGTGCAGTTGTACCGGAGCAGGAATTGCTGTCAGCTCTCCTGTGCTTGTCACACAGCTCCTCTGTTGTCTTTCCAGGGTGGCTTTAGGTGTACAGAAAGCCAAGAGTTAAGGGTATTAAAGGGGAGAAATGTATAAACTCAGAGGCAAATCGGCTATAAGCTCCTGAAGTCTGAATTAGAATGGATGTGGGGGCTTTGGGGGGTAATATCTGTTTAATACTGAAAAAGGGAGCTTTGCTCAGGTGGGGGGAAAACAGTGGAGATTTCACTTAAGTGATAACAAAGAGCAGCTTCTCTGGATGATGCAGGTCACTGCAGCTGCCAAACAGTCCTGGAGGAACGGATCCAGTGCTGACCTGTGCAATGAAGTGATGGATGCATCTGGAATCGGGACTGGGATCATGTGGGAGATGCTGCTGTCCCCCGAGGAGCAGGATGACCGCTCAGCTGTGCTGCAGTGATGTTAAATCAGACTTGTGGGTTTGATTGCAGCTGCCCATGGAGCTGCTCTTGGGCCATGGTAAGGGCTGCAGACCCCCACCAGCCCCAGTGGGAGCAGTGGGAGCGGGTGGCTTTCCTGATCCCTCACCAGTGAGGTGATATAATGCCCCAAAACCAGGAGCACCCATCTGGTCTGTACACAGGAATGTGGCTTCTGTGTTAAACTGACCTCTGGGCCTCCTATGTATTGGGGTTTTTGTTTCTTTTACTGGGTTTTATAAGTCTTTTTGACATGTTCTGATCTCTTGAAAGGAAAGAATTGGAAAAGCAAGAAAGAAGACCTCCGAGCATCCCATGTCAGAGACAGGAGAGCCCTTGTAGTGAGGCTGTAAATTCAGGTACTTGTAGACGAGCGACACTTGGGTATGTCAGTAACAGGCACTATGGTGTTGAGGGGTGAAGCAGGATGCAGGGGGTGAGTTTGTCCCAGGGCTGCTGGCGGAGGCGGGAATATGCTCCACAAAGAAGATAGTGCCTCCCACCAAGGGCGTATCTGCTTTTAAGCCCGGTTCTTTGTAGCTTTCGACTCATCTTGAGCCTCTTGCAGATGTGCGGATGTGGCTGTTGTGTCTGTTCCTCACACACCACTTCCCAAAACCTTTTGAAAGCTGTTTCTATTGTATTAAAATAAGGTTCTTGCCTCGAGTGGTAGTTTGTGAATGACACTTGTGGCTCTCGAGATCCTGCGGTTCAATCAATTTCCAGCTCCTACAGGTGGAATATATATTCCTAGAACTAGAACTAGGGGTGACATTTATAACTGAAGCCAATTCTCTCCTGGAAATTGCTTTTAACGGTGTAGTTCTTCAAACTCAAAGCTGTGTCTTGAGGATGGAGATTGCTGCAGCTCCCGGCTTTGTGCTTGCTCAATGAAGCAAAGCATGTTGAGGCCCTTGGAGGTTTATGCTGGTTTAGGAGGACCCTTTCCTTATCATAGAAGCAAGACTTTGGTTGCCAGATGTTGTGGTTCCCACATGTGCTTTTACTATGTTACCAAACAGGCAAAGAGGGAAACCACAGCTCTAAAAATAACTCATTTTCCAAAGATAACGTGACCGAAAATGCCCTTCCTGCCGTGGTGGGAGTGTTTGGTGGGATGCTGCTAGGAGAAGCCTCGGCTAACATCAGGAACACGAGTGATTGCTTCAAACCCTTTAAGGCATTAAAGTGCTTTAATCAGCTGTTACCACAGGACACAGGTTCCTACTGGTTTTCCTCATGATCCTCCCTTCGTGTGTGGATGGATGCTTCCCCATGAGAAGGGGAAGACACATCCAAGGTGAGGCCGGAATGCTGTAAGTGGAACTTGAGCTCTCACTTTACAGATTGGAGGGTCCAGGGCTTTGTGAAGCATCTCCCAGCTCCTTCCCAGCCGGGGGGAGATGGGATGGAGCTGGAGCTCTGCCTGCTGGTGGCCTCCGTCCCCAAGGCCGCGCAGGGAGGGGATGCTGCAGTGGGGATGTGCTGGGCAGTGTTGTTCTCGCATGGATTTCCTCAGGCCACCCAGAATGTTGAGGGACCCATGGTTGAGGGGGCAGATGCAGCAGCTCCTGTGCCTATTGTGGGACATTGCCTTTCGAAATGAGCAGGGAGGGAAGGAGGGAATGGGAGGACATTGACTGTTGAATAGATGAGGCCGGAGACATGATCTTCTGCATGTGTACATGCTGGAACATGAGATTAATTTACTTGAAACCCGAGTGTCTCAGGAGTAAGTATCAATTTTTATAGCTTACATGAAAATAAATCTTTTCTTACAGCACGATGAGGATACGTATGTACAATTGCTTCTGTTTATATACACCAATAGTTAAGTACATGAACACATCAGGGCACAAACAGGTTTGGCTCTACAAAGAACGGAAGGGGATGGGGACTTCCTGGCAGTCCGTTGGGAAAGCAGAGCGGGTGCATCCCACTGGCGAGTGTACAGAACATGGGATGGGGCAGGGCTGAGCCTTTGTACAACGAGGACAACCTGTCCTTTCTGGACAGCACGGAGAGTACGGAACAGGGGCAAGCAGTGCCAAAGGCTGGTCTTCCAAAGAGGACAACAGTGCTGCATCCACCACCGTGGGGCTGCTCTGGTAAGACACATGGTGCCTTCTCTCCGCGCTCCATCCTGCAACAGCGTCAGCTGCCATCCTCATCAGCTCCACCGAAGTCAGCACCACTTGGGGCCGTGCATGTGGCACAGGGATGCAGTTCCCCTCCAGACACCACCATCACACTGTTCCAGCCGCCCAAGGCTGAAAATGTCTTTCACAGCGGGGTTCATCCCCCCCTGCCCCAGGTCTCTCGCTCCCGGGAGCCCCTCAGTTGATCTCCCCCTCCGTGAATTCCTCCTTTATGGACTGTTTGCGGGATTTGCAGTCGGGGAGGTCGAAGCCAAAGTCTGCCCAGTCGTCGGCAGCGCCACGGTTGGGGATGGTGATGGTGTGGCGCACGCGGAAGTGCACGGCCTCCATCACCCGCTGCCGCTGCAGCTCCCCCGAGCTGCCGATGGAGATGGTGGAGGCGTTGCTGCTGGAGCGCAGGAGCTGCTGTGTGCCGTAGTCGTGGCTCTGCTTGAGCTCCTGCAGCCCTCGCCAGATGACCATGCGGTACTGCTCCGGGATCTTCAGTGCTCCGAGGTCCTGGAAGGACAACAGCACTGAGGCACAGCTCCTAGAGATGGGGCTGTACCAATGGGAGTGAATCCCGGACACCCCAGCTTGTGCTTATTGGGGTACGTGGTCCCAGTGCCCCCAGTGACCGTGGTGGTGGGGCTGGGCCCCCCCATGGTCATGACAAGCCCATGGCACATCCCCCAGAGGCAATTTCTCACGTGTAACCGGTGGCCATGGCCCAGTTACTCCAACGCAAGCTTTGCATTGGGGGTAGCTTCACATCAAACTGATGTGAAATGGGACGGATGGGACCTCTCCTTTGGACCAGGCTGCAGCTCAGCATGTGAAGCATCCTCATGCCTGCTCACATGGGTTTGATTCTCCTCCGGTTCTGGACCAGGAGGCTGGAGCAGCCCCTGCCCAGGGTCATGCCCCAACACATGGTTAGCAGCCAGTGCTTACGAGGCCATGGGCTGAGCTCATGAAGCCAAATGAGGTCCATAACCTGAGGCCCTGCACCACAACGAGCGCTGTCAGAGCAAAGAGCTGCCAGAGATCCATGTTAATGCCGAACACAGAGACTCACGGGAGCGTTAACTACAGGAGACAGTGAGTATGTGATTAGTAACTACAAACACCGGCTCGGACACACGCTCTGGTACAGGCTTTGGCCATACCCAACATTTCCTTGGACAGCTTACGGATGGCCATGGGGTTAGTTCAGAGAATGGTCCCAAACCAGGCTAAGGTCACACCACTGGCCCCAGCTACTAATGAAAGATCATTGTGTCTTGTATGGCCTCGTGCCCCTCACTCTGCCTGCCTCTTGTAGGCTGCTGGGGGCAAATGGGATGGGGCAGGAGCTTTGTTCCAGCCCTAACACCAACTCTGGGTTTATGGAGATTGCTGTGGCTCAAAGGCTTTCAGGTATTGGGGTTTTTTCCCTTTTTGTTGCCCTGATGGCCTGGGGATGCCTTTGCTGTCATCTCCAAGAGGCTGAGGCTGTGCAAGCTCAGGCACCTTTAGCCTCCCATCTGCTATTTTCATAGCAGCTTTTGCCTGACCTGGGCTATTTCATTCCAGGGCTCCCATCATATGGATGCCCTGGGCTTGACTCCCTTACTTTAGCCACTCTTGACTTTGAGATGAGCAGGGGAAGATGCAGAATCAGGTCAGATTTAAAACATGGGCATTCCCATTGTCTCAGTGGGCTTTGGGCTGAGCACCTCAGCCTCCTTTTGTGTTAGGAGCGGATCTACCTGGGCTCTGCTCTGGGGACCTTTCTTGCTTCTGACTGTGAAGACCAATTGTGGCTGCTACCAAGGACTGAGCTACCACTTAACCCAAAGGGTCTGTAACTGGAAGGGATAAATCCAGGGGATAAACGCTGTGAGCACATTGGTGCCCAGGTCTCCCTTCCAAAGGCATTTGTCCTTGCATTTCGGACTAACAGCCAATAGAAACAAGTGGTAAGAACAGATCTCCCCAAAGCATTTACCTCTATGGATAGGTTCTGCAGGTGGTAAATGTTCTGTAACCCCTGGGAGGTGAAATAGTCGATGCAGTTTGGACACCCCAATCCTGTTAAAAAACTGCAGAAAACAGTTGGAAGACAAAAGTGGCGTTAACTTCTGAGCAGTGACATAGAAGCTGTGCTCCCAACCAGTGCTGTGCGGTGGCAAACTGGTCCTGCTGCCATCCTGGGGGCCACCTCCGCTGCCCCCACCATCACAGCGAAGCGGGGATTGTGTTCATTCCTAATGCTACCCCCGTTTTCCTCCTGATCATCAGGTTTCAGCTCAGTAACTTCCTTGGAATGACTGCGGGGAGCTGGAGCTGCTGGGAGGGAGGGAGGCTGGGGCTGGGCTGTGGGCAGCAAGGCAGTGCCACATCACACTGCGCACCTCTGGTAACCCTGCCCGTGCAGCCTCCCTGGCTTCAGGAGGGCGTCCATCAAAACACCCGTGGTCTGTTTAAAGACCAACGCATTAAGAAGAGGCTGCAGACCTGCTGATGTGTTCCTGACGGGAAGAAGCCACGTGGAGCTCTTTCCAGGCATTGCTGGTAAGGAAGGGGAAGGGGGAAGTTCCTAAAGCTCTGGGCCAGTTTGGTGTGCAGGAAAAGACCCTCATTCAGGTGCATTTCATTTTTGTATTAAATTGCAATTAAAATGTAATTAAATATAATTAAGCAGGGATGGCTTTCCCAGATAGGGGTATATGATGGCAATGGGGGTTTCTAACTGATAAGTAGCTGGGCTTTGGTTTCTGTGCTCAGAATGGTTTATGTGGTTCCCTGAGCAGTGATTTCTCAGTTGGGACCAGTGGCCAGTTGACCGGTTACTACACAGATCCAAAGGTTAGAGTGAAGGACAACAGCAAGAAACATCAGAGGACAGGACAGACCAGGCCCGCCACCTTCCCTACCTGACGAGGCTGGGGTCAGGGTTGTAGGGCGGTGGGGGGGTGCAGTGTGATCCGGACACCATGGACTGGGACGCGTGGCCCCCATTCATCTCTCCATTGGGCTGCATGGGGTGGCTGTTCAACATTGCAGGTCCTGGGCACAAGGACCACCCGTTAGATATCACGGTGAGGAGCACCCGCTGCCGTGGTGCCGCAGTGGGACGAGGCTCTTACCCATGGGTGCGAGGCCGGGCGCGGAGCCGGTGCCGTGCTGTGCAGGCTGCCCCACCAGCTGGTTCACCGAGGGCAGCTTGTTGATGCCCCCACCATGGACCTTGTTCATGGGTGATAGGACAGGGCCGTAGGAGGACGGTGTCTGCAGCTGGGTCCTGCGTGGGGAAACCCAAGTGGCCGGTCAGTCACTGCAGCAGCCCTGCCCCATCCCTTGTCACCTCCAAAGGGCCCTTTCCAACCCTAATGGTCCCAGAGGTGATAGGAACTCCCTGCTGAGGCTGCAGGCGGCAGCATCCATCAGACCCCTCGGCACCCATAGGGTGGGTTCAGCACCATGAGCCACTGGAGCAGCCCATGGCCGGGGCTCCTTGAGGCTCTCAGGGTCTGGTACTCACTGCCTCTGCAGGAGCTGCTGCTGCTGCTGCCGGTAGGAGTCAACCAACTGCTGCGGGACCAGCTCCACCAGCTCCAGGCTCTCCTTTATCTTCATCAGGATCTCGAAGTTCTCCCGGCCTCGCACCTGCAGGAGGGAGCAAGCCCAAGGATTCGCCTTGTTCCCGTCCCCATGGACTCTTATTTCCATCCACCCTTCTCTCTGTGCCCAGGGGCTGTTCAGGACCGCCTTGGACATGGATTCATAGCTGCTTTGCTCCTGTTCTCATCACCTGTGCCTCAGGATCCCCATCCTGCCCCACACCACATCCCCAAGGTGTTTCTCACCACCCACCCGAGCCAAGCTCTCAGCCAGTGCAGCTCACCAACACTTACAGGCACGTAGTACATCTCTTCCTCCCCGTGTCGCCTCTTCTTAATGCTGGCCCCTAATGCTGGGATGCCCTGTGGGCTCTGCTTGAATGCTGGAAAGGAGAGAGGCATTGGCTTGCTGTCCTTGGGAGGCAGGGCACAGCTGGCTCATCTGGACAGCACCCAGAGCCATGTGGGACGCTGCTGTTCGCATGGGTTCTGGCGTTGGTGATGTCCCTTGGTTGGTGATAATGATGAGCAAATACTTTGGCACATGAAAGCCCTGCACAAACAGCTTTGCACTGGGGGGAGAAGGGAGGGGTCCTAGTTGTGAGGCTTTGGGCGTAGTTGAGAAGGTCAAAGCATTGCGGCTGGGTATTGTCTTGAGCCCAAGCTTCTGGAGCGCAGTGATTTTGGGGATGGCAAAGGGGTTGAGGCAGAAGCATCATGTGAGTAACAAAGGGGTGTGGGTGCTGGCAGGAGCCTGGCTGCAGCACAGCAGCAACCTGAGCCCCCCTCCCTCTCCAGCAAGGGACTCACTGCGCTTGTTGGTGCTGCCGTTCTTGGCTGCGCTCTCATTCAGGGCTTGCTGCTCTCGGTAATGGTCCTCATCAGCCTTGCGGTCCCTGCCTGGGCAGGCACAGATCCGGCCCTCAAAGGATCTCCTCCCTAGGACTTGGCCACTGAGAGGAGAGGGGAATCAGTGACCCTGTTTCTGCTTGGGAAGTGCATCACAGCGCATCCAGTGCATCATGGCCCAGCTCAGAAAACAGTGTCTGCCCATCCCTCCATGGAAAAGGATTGCGCAGGGAGCAATCGAGCCCCAGGGTACTGTGTGCAGGGAGCCCCACAGCAGCAGTGGTCTCCTTGGGCAGAGGAAGGCTCCAGATGCAGGGGGAAAAGCTGCTGCTGGCCTGGGTTCCTGGTCCCTTTGTGCCTGGTCCCTGGTCCCACTGTACCAGCCCTCTTCCTACCCGCTGTGTGCTGGGGCTGCCACATCCCCTTCCCCTGAGGTTGCTCCCTGGAGGTGGGGATTCATCCCGAGGGTTTCCAGCCCTCCCACAGCAGTGCGGGATGCCAATCCCTGCTCCGACAGCCACTCACTCTCGTGTCTCCAGGGTGATGATGATGAGGATGGGCCTCCTGTTCATCCCTCCCACGCAGCTGCTGTTGCACATGAAGTTGTACAGGATGGTGGTGAACTCAGTCCCCACCTGCCCAGGAGGGGAAAGCAGGCGCTGAGTGATGGGGAGGCAGGGAGGGGACCCCCAGCATGGGGCTGGCACCTCACAGGGGGGCACTGGGGGGAGCCAGTGGGAAGAGGGGACTGTGCAAAGGCTGCGGGGTTCCTGGGGATGCCCAGGGCAGGATGGGGGGTGGAATCTCCCTTTGCACCCTGCTTTCCGGGGACATGATGCTCTCGGATGATTCCCAGGGCCGGGAGCTGCAGATGCTCCACTGTTGGTGTGGGAGGCAAGCAGGGGTGGCCTCAGATGGGCACGGACAAGTGGGATGCTCCCACCCAGCAGCCCCATCACGAGCGGGTTCACCCTCATCACCAGCAGCATCCCCGCTGGAGGCAGGGGCTGGTCCTGTCCCCCCATCCCCAGGCAGCAGGTACCTGTGGAGGCTCATAGGGCACCATCACGCTCTGCCTTCCCGTCACGGGGTCATCCACGTACTGGGAGAGGTTGTTGCCTTCCACCCGGATGAGGTGGCTGGCCGGGGCTGCCTGGCCTGCGAGCAAAGCTCCGTGTTAGGGGATGTGGCAGCCCCGGTGGCAGTGCAGGGGCAGAGCCGCACTCACCATCATTGAAGTCGCGGCCGAGCTCGTGGTTGGGGCAGCGTTTCACCACCTCAGTGACGTGCTCTGCCTTCTTGTAGATGGGCATGGCCCGGATGATGGTGCCTGGTGGAGGTGGCGAGGACACCTTGATCTGGATGGGACATGTCTTGGCGATCTGACAGTAGAGTTTCTTCAGCAGGGGGGAGTACTGCAGAAGAAGAGATGGCCATCGGGTGAATGGCACCGGGCTCGATGGGATGGTGGATGCTCCCCTGCCTGCCCTCGGCTTCCTCTGCTGCTCCCTTCTCTTTCCTCCCTGCACAGGGCTCCCATCAGCCTCCAAATGATGGACCCACTGCACCAAGAGGCGTTTCCACCCCCTTGGCTCCTGTTGCCCACCCACCTCCTGCTTCCTCACTGCTCCATGTGAAACGTGAACATGGCACATTAAAATCACGATTATAAACCCCATTCCTAGGAATGCGACCACGCCGGGGCAAAGCTGCTCCTGGTGCCAACAGACAGAATCACCCCGGTGGCTCCAGGATGGATCTAAGCACTGCTGCTGCAGTCATAGGAGATGGGGACCAAAGCAAGTTCAGCCTGTCTTCATGGTAACTGTTCTCTAGGATCAGTGTTTGGTTTTCCCCTGGAAATACTTAAATATGACCATGTTTGCCCATGCTGCATCGTGTCTGCTTTCCATATCAAGGGCTGGGAGCTGCAGAAAGGGGTTCCCAGCCAGCCCAAGTGCTCTGGCAATGCAGGAGCAGTCACTCCACTGAGACTTGGAGGAAACCTTGATGCAAATCGACGTAAACCCCCTTCAGACATCACTGGAAGCATTACGCTGTGTCTATTATCATACACAGGTCCTGGCTGAGTAAAGGAGTGGGATCACCAAGGGCACCAACGCACCACAGCCTTAGGCAATTGTGCTTAATGGCATTAACAGGATCACAGCTCATGATGCACGACCTGGGAGTTTAGTTCTATGTAGCACGTGTGACACGGGCAGGGTTTGTCCTGGCCATGATGTGATGCTGTGTGGCTGCCGCAGTGGCAGGGGTGGCTCACAAAGGGGACGTGGCAGTTCCTGACCATTTCAACACTCCTGTTGAGGGCTGCACCCTGCTTCCAGAGCTGGGGAATGCAGAGCCTGCCCCTCAGCTCCCAGGAACCCCATGTCTCAGCTCCCAGGTGTGGGGATGTGAGATTCCCTTCCACCTCGCCGGTGCCACACTGTTTTCCATCTAGCAAGGAATGTGTTTGCTATACAGGAGCCCACCCCTGCCGCACAGGGAGAAGCCAGTCCCTGCATGGCAGGGCATGTTCCTGCTCAAAGCATTTTATCTCATCCCCACAACGAAATGCCCGCTGCCAAAAAAATACCACCGTGCAGGGTAGTGTTGGGATGTTGAAGCTTGTCCCGGGCCATCCGAATACAGGTGTGCAGGGGATAGTGAGGTTCCTGCTGCCCAGCTCTTTGGGGTCAGGGGATGCTGATGCAGGGCTCAGCACCGCACTGGCAGGGTGTTGTGGGGCTGACACAATGGTTCATCCCTTGTCTTCCCAATGCCATGAGCTCAGCCTGCAGGAGGGAGCTGTGCCTCCTGGTCTCACTGCCCTTGCAGTAGGATGAGCTCCCACCCCCCGGGGAGCAGCTGAAGGGGGAAATGAGATAAACCATTTCCAGGTGGTCTTTGTAGGGAGGATATAAGGGGAGAAGCTTCTGCCAAGGCAAAGGGCAGCAGTGAGGGTGGTTGGATGGTGGTATTGTCTCACAGTGGGATAAAGCAGTGGGCAGAGCCTGCTCAGCACTAAGAGGGCAGGAAGATGCTGTGGTCATTAGAGGCTGCAGTCAGGAGCTATACAAGAAGCTGAATCTGGCAGCAAGAGATCATCCTCAGTATTAGAGGTATGTGGACTTACCCAGAGGGAAGGGATGTTTAGAAACATTGCCATTAACTGAAATACCCATGTTTTGCTTTGGAACCTGATGACTCTATGGCCAGGTTGGGTTCCTGGGTGCCATCCTTCATCTCCAGGAGGATCATGCTGGAGCTGGAAGCACAGGTTCTGCTCGGGAGGCAGTTACTCCCCTCTGCCTGGCTGGAGGAGGAAGCTCTCGGCCATGGCCCATGTAAGCTGCTCACCCACAGCGTGACGGGGGCTGAACACCCTCATTTGAGGAGCCAACATGGCAAAACAAGGGTTATTCGGAGGGGGGCTCTTCCTTGCCAGGTGTTAAAATACTGACAACTCCTGTCAAAGGATCCTTTCATGTAGACATTCCCGGGCAGCCCTCAACATGCCTGGGAAATCTAACTGCTCTGGAAGAGCAGAGGTGCATTATGGCAAGTTCTTTGGTAACAAATTCTCTCATTATACCATGTTATGACATGGATAAATCTCTGTTAAATAGCAGAGCGATTGCCCCGCAGGGGGAAAGGCTGCCTCTCCGCGCAGGCATGCCTCCACTGATAACCTTATCGTGTCTTAACAGCTCCAGGATTGCCTTCAAAGATCCTTCCACAATAACAAACTATTCTTTGAAGGAACACAGTGCTGATAACTTGGGCAAGCAAAGTCAGGGCTGTGCCCTGTGCAGCTCCTCAGTGTGCAGTGCTCCTGGTCCCATGGACCCAGCTTGTCCATGGCCACCAAGCAGGATGTTCTCAGGATCCCAGGAGGAGGCTCAGCATCCCCAGCCAAGGAAAAGCTATGGCAACGTCTGCTTTCCATAGGGGACAGCAAAATGGTCCTGCTTGGGCATTGAGCAGAGAGCCTCTGCTGCTGTGTGCTTATCTGTATTCCTAATACCGCTCCATATGAGCATCTCTGAGCAGGGCTGTGCTGCACAATGTGCTTCACTGATGCTTTGCAGGCTGCTCACTCATATCCTGCCTGTTCCATGGTGCTTGGATGGGCTGAGCTCTCAAAACCAACTGCACACGTCCCAGCCCTGGTGCATCAGCACATCCAGATCTCAGCCCCAGGGCTTCTTTCACACCTACAGAAGAGCTTGGCTACGTTCTGCCAATGGGCACCTCCTGCCTGTATTTTCAGTTCCTGCTCTACCCTTTGGGCTGTTAGCATCTGTGCCCCAGTTACATTATTGCCAAGGTCATCTCTGCTCATAGAAAAAGGCAGAGAGCACCTACTCATGTCCATTTGCAGAGCACAACAGGTTCATGTACTTGTGTGGCTTGTGGGTGCTGGTTCTGTGTCAAAGAGGAGTAACAGCGCTGAGCAGTCTACCTGAAGCTGACATAAACTTGCAGGACATTTGTTCCCCTGTGTCTTTCTGTAATGGTGCAGCTTTCAGTGCCAGCTCTCATCTGCTGGGATGAAAGAATAACCCCATCTCCATCACTGTCCCTCCCCTGCTACTGTGATTTGTCCTGCAGTGCGGGTCCAGGGCCCTAGGAATAACAGGAAAAGCCAGATTGTTTAAACACTAGCAATAAATCAGATCAACCTCTCTTTGTCTAGGGATGTGGTACCCCAAAGTATTCTTACATGGGGTTTCTTTTACCTCTGTGTTTGAAATGCAGCCACTACTTGGGTGAGACAGAGACTGTGCTGCACCCATAATGGGAAATAAACCCAGCTGGGAGACAGAGCCCGTGGTGCAAGCGGCCACTGCAGGGGCTTGCCAAGGTAATCCCTCACTGCCACTGCTGCATCCAAGGAAGTGCTTTACACATCACAAGACCCAAATGAGCTGATGCCCCACAATGATTCACGATGACTGATGCGAGCTGTGGTGCAGCATTGAAACGAAGCCTCAGCACCCACTCCAAAGAGGCCACTGCACTATGGACCCATAGCTACCTCTTCTGCTGGGCAGGAGAGGTGGTTTTTCCTATGGACGCTGACAGCCTCACAACCTGAATCTTCTGTGTGGGAAGACCGACTGCAACGTCCATCTCCCTCAGCCCTCCCTGGGCAGCAGAACCGCTACGAGGATGTGTCCCAACAGATTCGGAGCTGATAAAATCTTATTTATCTTCAACTGTTGACACCGAGGCGTCTAGACTTGCCTGCTTCGGGAGGGCTGCAGCCAAGTCCTCCTTTCCCTCTTGAAGGAAATGATTTGCTCAACAATTACTTTTTCCACAAACCCTCCCCCCTCCTCCCTACCAGCCTCCTCCTCCTCTCCTACATTCCAGTCTCCTCATTAGCTCTACTCAAGACGTGTCCAGGACTGCAGTCAATGGATCCCAATAAAGCCACTAGCCTGGCAAGAGAGAGAGAAGAAAAGTGCTGCCTCCGGCTGCTAATTTCCTTGCGCTCCCCAGCAAGCAGCTGCGGAGCTGCATCCTGGGACAGGTTCGGGCAGATCGGAGCCGAGAGGTGATAATAACGTGTCTGTCATCTCACTCAGACATGTAGCATCTTGCAAACCGCAAATACCGTTAACCGGCTCGGACGAATCTGTTACGACAGATCCTGAAGACATGCCGGCTGCACAGCTCGGCCTTTCTTCTGTCTAATTTCTCTTTAATAACCAGTTTTTAATCACCGGCCTCTGGAACTTCTCACTGAGGGGGAAATTCTTCCCAAAGCTCTTCTGTGGCTCTTTTACTATGAGAATACGGCCAGAGCATCACGGATGCCCAAGAGCATCCGCTGGTACCTGAGCCACCTGAGGGGCCAGGCAGCAGAGATGCTGCCTCAGGGCAGCAATAAGGGATGCCCCAACCCTGGCCACCCAATGTTGGCAGTGCCTGCACCATGGTGGTGACACACTTGTGTGTCACCTGCAGGCAACACAGTGGGACCACCAGTGATGCCTTGGGGCTGCCATTGAAGCAGACACAGCAAGAGAAGCCTTGTGTGCTCCAGCCTACATTCTTCTACCTTTATTATTGTGCTATTACTGCTAATTAAAATCCCTTTGCTCACCCCCAAAGGAGTCCTCTCCCTTCCTTCCCTGGTGTGCACATCCTTACAACAACTGCCAGCCAGGATCACAGCCGTTCTTAGTCACTGCTCAACCAGCCAGCGCTGGCACACTCGGGGCTTGGTTTAATCTCTTCTAGTGAGTCTGAGTCCTTCTGTGTGTCTGGATACTCGTGTCCTTCAACTAAACTGGTGCTGGAGGTCTCTCTCATCCAAAAAGGAAGATGAAAATCCAGCAAGGCAGTTATTCCATGCTGTGTTATCAAGGTTGGATACAGGGAGCAAGCTGGGAGGGAACAAGAGGATGAACTGGGCTTGGGAAACTAAATACAAAAGCCACAGCGGCAAGACCTGGACCTGGAGGAGACCAGCACCACCCGCAGCATCCCTGGCAAGCAGCAGGGAGCTGCTTCTGCTTCTTTACAGCCCTGCCTGCAGTGGGCACAGGCAGAGAGCGTGGTTTGCCAAGGGCACACTCAGCATCTGTCTCTCCCCATCCTTTACACACTGGTCAGACTTCCCAGGAATGTGTGGCATGGGATGCAGCCACATCTCCTCCCAAAGGCCTTGGTGGGGTCACTACTTGTGATAGCACAGACATGTATTTCCTCCTGCAGTCTATTTACTATCTCAGTCCCTCCAGCAGGTCCCTCAGTCCCTACCTCCCCTGCATGGTTTGGATCCAAGCGGAGACGAGCCTGCCAGAGCAACCCCATTTCCCTGATGCATCCTCTCCCACTTCTCCTGCAGGAGAGCATTGCCTTCCCACTGGAGCAGCAGTTGCCAGTAAGTCGTTCCCTTGACCTGTGCATACCATACACGTTCGAGATAGTGGAGCTGATAGTGGGATCATGTTGGAACATCGCACACCAAATTCCTTTGCCTTTTTTTTTCCTTAATTCCATTGTGTCTGGAGCTCCCGGAGCCTCATCCACACCCTGCGAAAGCTGGTGGAAAGCCTCCAGTGAGCTGGCTTCAATGGGCAGGCTGATGCTGAGGCTGCTTTCCTACTTCTGGCATGCTAAAATAGCCACACTCTTCTGTCCAGCCACTCGGGTGCTAACAAAGATGTTTGTGGCTCAGTGTGCTGCCCTATGCATCCCCCTGCTCATCCCCAGCCTGCTGCTGTTGGATGGGTACCTCCCTAAGACATGGTAAAGTGCCCGAGAGAGGGGCTTGTTTTCTGTAGATGCTGCTAAAGGTTTTGCCTTCCTGTTTACAACCCCCTTTACTCCAATAAGTGACCAAGGGAGAGCCTACCTCCTGCCACACCAGTTATTCCCACCCTCCTCATTCAGTTAGCATCAGACAAAGCATTTCAGCTCCCCCAAGAGCAGCAAGATTGATGGAGCTGGACCCGGCTCAGCATGACAGTTTCCCACTGTCCAAGCACTGGGATGTAGACCAGTTTGCTGTGGGTGATGGCTGCTCCATCGCAGCAGGAGCATCTCACCTCCTCTTTGAACCTCTCCATCCTTCCTACAGCAGGCTGTTTGCTCCCAGAAGCAGCAGGCAGAACCCTGCATGGGGACCCCGCTGTGCTTATCCCTGGCTTAAGGGACGCCCTGTCTGCTCAGCTCAGAGGTTTGTCCCTCTCCTCTCAGCCCCAAGGGTCTCTGTGCGAGCCCGGGCAGCTGCCCCACGCGGGGGACTCGATTCCTCACATCCTTTTTCAGCCAGGCCACGGGAGGCCAAAGACCCCATTAACGCTTCTGCCGGCTCTGGCACACCAAGAGCCTTTTAGAGGGGAGGGCGCCGGGATGCGCCACAGACCCCACTTGAGAACAGTCCTAATTATCCATCAGTTACCAGCTGGCCGGCGTGGCAAGGGGCTGCCTGTGAGAAAGCAGCCGGGATGGGCTCGCAGCTCCAGCGTGTACGGGCAGCTCCGGGGACCCGGGAGTCCTGCGAGCTTCCAGCAAACAGGCAGATGCCGGCGTGCCCAGTCTTGCCGAGCCGCAGCTCCCGGTCCCCCCTCCCGGCAGCCCCGACGCAGCAGCCGCCGGAGCACGGCCCCCAGCCCACAGGGAAAACCTTATTTTCCGCATTTCCTGCCCGTTGCTCTCTGCTGATAAGGAGACCATTAAAAAGGAAAAGGGGGGGGGGGCTTCCCTCCGGGCTGCTGCTTTGGGTCAGGATTTGAGATACTGTGCGGTGCTCATAGTCGGGATGTCACCCGTCTCTGCACCCGGTTCCAGTGATGGGACCCCAAAGCCATGTCCCAGTGCTTCACCTCTTCTCCATTTTCCTATTTCCTAATGTAGAAACTCAAGCGTTTTAAGGCTACAGACAACAGATGATGATACTCTGCTTCCATTCCCTGCGCTGCTGGTCCCTGCCTACTCGTTCTGTGTGGAGCCTGCAGAGTCTGCTTGAAGTGCAGCTTATCTTTTGAGAGATATGCAGGCTCTTCATTTGAATAGTTCAGGAGTTGGAGAATTCGCTGCATTCCTTGGTAAATTGTTCCTATGGTTAATTATCCTCACTGTTAAAAAAAATCCACCTGGTTTCCAGTCTGAATTTGCCTGGCTTCAGCTTCCAAGCACTGGATCTCATTATGCTTTTTGCTATTAGATTAAAGAGCTGTCTGCTATCAGAAACCATCTCCTGTGCAGGCTGCAATCACGACAGCCTTACTCTTCTCATGGAGACCTTTCATGCAGAACGTTTCTGGTATCACCCTTCATCTGTTCCAAATCTTTCATCTTCTTTGGATCTCCCTCCCAAACCTTTTCTATTTTGTCAACAGAGGGTTTGGAGTGTGGACACGAGAGCTGCATGTGCACAAGAGGGCAGTGAGCTCCGTGATGCCTGGTGCCCACTGCCCAGGCATGGCAGAGAGGGCCATCATGCAGCCAGCTCATCTCCTGGTGGTCTCTGGCCATGAGCCTCCTTCCCTCAGTGTGGGAGAATGGATACTGCCATGTCTCCCAGAGGGATGTGGTCAGAACCCTTCCAAACCAGCAGTCTATTGGGCTACTCGCTTCCCTCAACCAAAGCTGATGCCGAGTCATTTGACAAGCTGACTAGCACCAAACTGTTTGGTTTGGCATTGCCTCTGCACCAGCTGTCCACTCCTTGGCTGATTCTCCATGATCCAACCCCAGATTGCAGGAGGCCTTTGGAGCTGCTGGGCTGGCAGGGTCTTCCTCAGGGTGAAGGGCTCCCGCTGCTGCTTGGTGAGGCAGCTCCATTGAATCCCTGGGCAATGCTCGCAACGGTCCTGGTGTGAGTTAGTTGGTGTAGTTAATCTTGTTCAAGAGCCATGAGGCTTCCTGAGCTATGGGTGAGGCAGGCAGCTTGGATTCTGCCAAAGTGCTGAATCAAACCGTGCATGTCCTTTAGCTGTCAGATGTCGCTGTCCCCAGCCCTACTCACCCCATGTTTAACTCTCCTTCCCAAGTGCCTGCATTTCCCAAGAGCTTTCCCAGTCTTACTTGTACGCTGCTACACGCAGCTTCTGTGGAATCACACTGCGTAGGTACGTTGTTGTTTGTGCATTGACTGGCAACCCAGAACAGATGGGGTTTTGCTGAATTCCTTTCCCCATTTAACCAGGACAGGCTTCCAAGTGTGCCAGTGGCAGTGCAGAGCTCAAGATGATCAGGAGGAAGGCAGCAGCCCATCTTCCAGTATGAGACATGCAGCTGCACGGCTGTGACAGCCCTCAGCCAGGAGGACACGCAGTGAATCTGGCTGCCACTGAGCAGGACCACTCTTCACGTGGTGAGCCGGGTGCTCTGCACCATCAGCACTCCTGCAGGAATTACTATTGCAAGTGAAAGGTCCCCTGTACTCTTCAGGGTGCAAGATGCTGCTGACCCACATCTGTTCACAAGGCTCAGCTCCACTGCAGTGACATGCGGGCTGGATGGTGCTGGTCCTGCAGGCAGCCTGCTCTTGGGGGATGCTCCATCAGCCCTGCATTGGGGTGCAGGGTCTACACATCTCTGATTGCCTTGCCAAGCATTAAACCTGCCTCTGGGTTAAAACCCGCTGCTCTTTTGGGGGTAACTGCCCAGAAAGTCCTTAGTGGCTTGTTCAGTTTGCTCCCTGCAGCTGCAACATGCATTGTCTGGCAGGAGAGAAGGGTATTTCCCTACTGCTAATTACAGTGAGCACAGAGCATACCTTTAGTAGGTGTTCTCTATGTCTTTTGTCATGTGTGGGTACCCCCTGTCTCTCTGTCTGAGGGTGTCCTGCCCATAGCTGTGTCTGCTCCATCCCATGGCCATCTCCCCATGCTGATAGCTGGAAATGGTGGCAAGCATGCATCAGACCCTTTCCAGTGCTCCTATCTCCACACCAGGAGACCTGGGACAAGAGGTTATGGGTTCAGTCTCCATTTGGCTGTTTCTGTGGCACAGGAATGGCTCCTTTCCCTAGGCAGGTCCTGTGCAGCTTCATTGTGACCTGATCTGAGTTACCCCTGGTAAGGAGGGGATTGGGCTGGAATCACATCCAACCCTGAGCACCTATATATTCAATACCTAAAGAAATGTATCCTTTAGCAGCATCTTCAAGGCAAAGCAGTGTAAAACAGTGAGGACAACTGCTCCTATGAGGACAAGTCATGTTTAATCACAGAGCTGATCCCAACCCCTGGGTCAGCACAACTCAGCAGTGAAGCCATGATGCTCCAGCCTTGGAACCTGGGAAGCTGCTCCACTGTCCCAGCCAGGAACTGGGCTGCATTCAAACCCCAGCTCCCTGCTGCTTTGCCCACTCTGCCTGCCTGTGGTTGTCACAGACCCACTGCCACAGCCTGTCCCCCCTGCACCCTGCCCATGACACGGGGCAGCCCCCTGTGCTGCACCAGCAGCAGTGAGCAGAGCAGCACCCACCAGCCACAGCCTGGGGTCTGACAGCACAAAATAATCCAAGGACACTTTCTGTCTACTGCGGAAAGGACCATCTTGGCAATTAAAGACATCAGCTTCTGAAGTCCAAGTCGCTATCAGCCCCCAGCTCACCTATCGCTGCTGCTCTGCTCTGCTTGTTTCACAATCGTGTCAAACGACAGCCCCAGAGGAAACCCCTGAGCCAGAAGCCAGGATGTGAATTTAGGACCACAAAAAGCAAAGCAGTCCCCGTTCATTCTGCCCTGATCCTGTGTCCCTGATGTGCAGAGGACTGCACAGACAGGACCAGCCCCGCTGCCAAGGACCGCGCTGCTGTGCCCCGGTCGCGATGCCCGGCGGTGATCCCTCCGTGATTAAACACCTACAGTCACTGTGCCACAACTTGCAGGGATTAAGTTACTCTTCTGACACGAGAGGAAAAAGGACTGTAAATGACAAGCAAGGATTTACGGCAAAGCTGAGAGTGGTGCCGGTGGATGTGGGCGAAGCTCCATCTCACCCACTGCCGCGCCTCTGACAGCGGTAGGGAAGCACCATGAGAACAAGGCAGGTATTTCCCCAGGACATTTCTCCCACTTGATGACTTTCACAGATGTTCACCTTCAGTTTAGGGAGATGCTGTGAGAAAAGTTACGTTCAAACCACTGCTCACAGCCCTTTTGGAGAACATCCCTGATGCTAACTGCACCGTTTGATTTCCAGGGGAGCCTGTGCAAGTGAGGTCCCCACTGGACCGTGGCTGCATCCTGCATCCACCCCATGCAACCAAACCCTCTGCATCCCACTGCAAGTCACCACCAAGACATTCGGTTGCGTGCAGCCAGCGAGCTGAAAACATTGTGGGCATGGCAAGCATCTCCCTAGCGAAGGCAAGAAGACATGCAACAACTTACTGTCCAGGTGGCCGACTTGGCGGTGCTGGATTGCTGGAAGGTCACCTCAAAGTGGTGGGGACCAGGGTAGTCAGTGTTGGAGGGGATGACGGGAGCTGGGGACATGGCGTCGAAGGTAGAGCTGGGCTGCGAGTAGGGCGAATGCGTTGGGACATTGGAGGTGTGCTCGGAGCTGTAGGGGCTGGTGGAGGCTGCTCTGCTGCCGATGCTCTGATCCATGCTGTTGTTCAGCAAATTGAACTGGGACTGGAGGAAGGGAAAAGGGGAGGAGGGAAAAAAGAAAACACCAGCCAGTTTGAGACATGGAACCTCACCGGTGCTGAGCTCCGGGTGTCCTGTTACAGCCTCCTTAAAGGGACAGAGCGGGAGCCCGGGGGAACACCACTGCGGGTGGCTTGGGGCTTTGGACAGGTCACCACTTGTGCGAGGGGTGACCTCGAGAGGCTTAAACCATCCCCTTCCACCCGCTCCATCCTCACGGGAGGCAGCGAGGAGCTGAGATTCCCGGGTGTTAGAGTGGGTTCTGCCATAGGGAACCAGGCAGGGATGCTGTGGGAGATGTCCCACTGCTGAAGGGTGGGAGAAATGACCCCGTCCTGCGTCCTGCACACAGGATGAGTGCTGCATCCCAGCAGCGAGCACCAAGGAGGTGATCCTGGATGAGGCATCATTCCCTCTGCGACCGACCGGGCAGGAGCTGTCTCCATCCACCTCCCGCCTGCATTCCTGTGTCGTGTGTGCACACACAGGGCACCTCTGGAAGCGTTTCTCTCCAAAGAGCCGGCTCTGAATGGTGGTTTGGGTGATTCTCCCCACATGGGATGTTTGCTGTCAGCAGCTTCCACCCAGGCAGGTCTAATTTGGGGAAAACCTCAAACCTACAAAGCGCGTAGCTGCGATGGAGGAAGGTCACCCAGCAAAAGCACCTCTTTGTGCTGGTTCTGGCTCTTATTCCAGACCTGCTGGGCCAAATCCTGACTTTTTGCTATTTGGTTTTCCTGTTCCTCTTCTGAACAGTCACTATTCGAGTCTTGCCATAAACTGGCAGCAGTTTTACCTTCGGGCACAGCCTAAGCTAAGGTGCTTTCTCAAAAGCCGCATGGCTCAAGCAGCCTGAATCTCTCCTCAATCAGACTAAAAAATCACTTTTTTCTATAGTAGAGAACAAAATTACTATACAAAATAAAAAGCACAAACGTAGTTGTTCCTCAAGGCAATAGGGATGGGTTTTCCCCCCAGATCTGCAGCATTTCCAAACAGACCCATGCAGCCTGCGCTCTGCAATGACCACGTGCAGTGGCCACTGCACTGATCCTTGCCATCCCCGCTCCCTGCAGCACTCGGCACTGGCAGCTCCGGGATCCGAGCGCTCCTGGGAGGCAGTTTGGGGCCAACCATCCCACTCTGCCACCTGCCTTCCCCTGCGAAGGGCTCACAGCTCAGGAATCAAGAGACGTGTTTTAACTTGGGATCCCAACCTCACCCAAACGTCTACGATGTCTGATGGTTTAAAGGCAGTCAGCCTTCTGCAGGGAAGCTCTCCTGTTGTCTGCATCTCTCACAAGGTCGTTGGAGCCTGTGACTAACTGGAGGAATGCTGAGCAAGATCCGGCTTGTTCTTACACAGGTACAGTCATCTTCTCCCCTAAAATATGTGCGCAAACCCCTCTATTCCTTCTCGCCACCCTATAAATAGCCCAGCTGAAGACAAGCCGCCCCCATCCAAACTATCCACAATCCCAGGTGGGAAACTCTGGCAAAATGGGTGATAAAACCACCCATGGAAGTCCCTTGTTTTCCAGCTGGGAAACTGCAATCAAGTCATCCTTGGGAAGTGAAGCTCGGGCATGGAGCGGGGAGAGAACAGCAATAGGAAAAAGGGCTTGCTGCTCACCAGGGCTGATCCACAGCCTAGATAATCCCAGAGTATCCCAATTGAGCTGGTTTGTTCTCCTAGGGGCAGGGAAGAGCTGTGGGGATGGGGCTGCACACCCCCCCTCCTTGTGCCCTGCCACATGCCTGTGTTAGGAATGGACCGAACAGAGGGTAACTGCTCTGCACAGGATGAGCAAACAAGGTGACCCGCAGCACCATCCCCACACATCCAAGAGCATCCCAACCTCTGTATGGAAGCCTTCCCCTGGGAAAAACAGTGACCTCTTTGTGCAAAAAGGAGATACAAGACCCAGGGCACCTCCTCGTCAAGATGGGATGGCCACCCCAGCGGGATCCCCACCTGCACAAAACAGGGACCAGTGTCCCTAATCCTGGGCTTTGGCAATCCATTGGCACAGACACTCCCAGGCAGGTGCATGGAAAACCAACCGCTTTGTTCTAAAAATTGACTGAATTTTGGAAACATCCCCTTAAAAGAGAAAGGGAAAGTGAGAGTGTGTCTGTGTCAGCAAACCCAACGCAGGGCTTGTGTGCCTATGCTGTAAATACACATACACACACGTATGTTTATCCACACACACAGATAACTGCTCACGATTGCAGCAACGACCTCCTAAGCAACAGCACTACCCTACGAAATGATCCCGATGCTTCGGACCAACAGACATAGGACAAACAGGAGGAATGAAGGAATTTCTGGTCAGGAAGCACAGCACTGCTCTGTTCTATACCCAGCTGTGTCTCTGCCCGTATCTAACTTCTGTAATGCCAGGGAGCAGACACAAACCCTTCTGCCCAGGAAAGCAACCTCGGCACTGGAGGACAGGGCTGAAATCATATCACCCGCAGCATGGGTACCATTTCCTCTGCCTCCCAAAGGCTCCAAAGCAGGGCAGAAAAGCCTGCCTAGGGCCACAATAATGCTGATGGCTTGGTTCAGGAGGTCCCCAGTGAAAGACAAACTGGTGCTTGTGGTGCAAGGGCACTCCTTGAATGGATGCTCAGGCGGATGCTGCTCCTGTCCAAGTGAAGGAGCCTGCATCCCTTCACACCAGAGCTTGAAATTGCACCTTGGGCTCTGCAAGCACCGTACTAGGCAAAGCAAGAGAGGAACCTGACCAAGCCACCATGGCTGCAGCATCCCACACGGGTGCAGCTCATTGCTCATGACAGCCATGGGATGCGGAAAGGCTCATACCAGGGCAAGCCCTTGGAGCATCCCAGCTGGAGCATGCACTCAGGAGCAGAGGGTGATTCCAATAAAGCAAGACAAACCCCATTAATAACAAGGAGCACCTACCGTGGTGTAATGCTGCATCGGGTCGCTAACGTACAGCATTTTAGTTGTCTCGGGGCTCACGGAGCGCTGGGAAGCGTCCTGCCACGGGAGTCATGGGGTCGGGGCAGGAAGGCAGGCGGAAGGAGGGAGCGAGGGAGCAGGGCCGGGGCGGCAGTGCCAGGGATGCTATGCTGGCCACCCGAGTGCCGCCAGCTGTAGGCTCTTTTGCCTTTTTCATCTCCCTTAGTTCTGTCAACTAGCTGCATCCAACAACAAAACGGGGCCCACCCCTTCTGTCCCTCATGACTATTCATTAAAGCACAGGGCAGGCCCCAGCTTGCCCAGTGGTGGACCGGGCGATACCAACCATTCCCACTGCAGGGAGAGTGGGGGTCCAGCTCCAGCATCCAACCTGACTCCGCGCTGGAAAGCTGCTTCCAGCTGAGCTGGGCTGGAAACCAATTTGGCCAAAGTGTGTTACCAGCAGACGGAGGTGGCTGCACTTGCGTTGACCAGATGATGCAGTGACTCTAAGACAGCTCCATATCTCAGAGATATGGAGTTATCCCTATTTAGATGCATAGACAGGGATGGATAAGGATAGATATGGGCACATAGGAATAGATGTTTAGATAGATAACTAGATAGATATGGATAGATAAATGGATGGATGGATGAAAAGATTAGATAGATAGATAGATAGATAGATAGATAGATAGATAGATAGATAGGTGGAGTTTCCAGACAGATTTCCTTTCAACTCGAGGCAGATGGGGAACAGTGTTCCCTTCATCCAGACCTGAGTTGAGTGGCATATTTGGAAAGATGGAACGAGTGTGCATCACCCACATACGAAGTAGGTCCACAGCAGTGTCATACATAAAGCTCTGCACAAATTACCAGCTGTGTAGCTGGCATCTTTAAGCAAAAGGGTGGCTGAGGGACAGTTCCCATCTTTAATTACAGCATCTCCCCCTGCAGGACCCTGAAGCAGCTTTTCAAGAGCAAAGCAGTGCCTGTGCAGGGAGCATCACACAAGGCAGCTTTCAGAGCACACCGGTGACCTGCTCATTGCCACCAGGAGCAGCGGGCTCACTGCACACAGCCCCCACCACAGCTCCCATGTCCTGCCTTCCTTTCAGGCTGGTGGCATCACGTTGTCTCTGCTTTTCTTTCCACACATGTCAGCCAGAGAAAGCTGGCCAAGGCTCCACCGGGAGCACGATGGGGCCGGTGTAAATGTTTTCTATGGCTCATTATCCCTAACAAGGATCAGGAGCTGCCTTGCTCAGCACCCTTCGAGGCCAGCACTGGCCTGGGCTCACTGTGGTTCCAGCAGGAGCAAGCTCAGCGAGGGGCAGCTCCCAATTAACACCAGCACCTCCACCTGATCCCGCTGCCAGGCTCCTGCCCCTGCAGGCAAAGGCCGGGAAAGGGAGGGAAAACGAGTGGAAAGAGAGGGAAAAGGGACTGGGGGAGGGGATGCAAAGCTGGAGAGGAGGGAAACGGCGCCTTTCTGGAGGGAGATGCTGCCAACGGCCGGAGCTGCTTCAGGGATGCTGCCGGGATGCAGCGCTGCTCCGGGCACTGAGCACACACGAGTGACCTGGATGTCTCGCACATCCGCTGCGCTTGCCAAACCCTTTGCCTCAGAGAGAGGCACACCAGATTCCCGGAGGAAAAGGCAACGGGGAAGGGGACTGCGGTGGGAGCAGAGATGGGTGTTGGGAGCCACATGCCCCTCCAGCAGCTCTACTTACAAGGGGCTTTCACTACACAGCGTGTTTGCACCAGAGCGAGTTATACTCTCCTCCTGTCCCAAGCTCCACTGGGTATCCTTGCTCCCAAGGTACTAAAGCTTCGCTGCCATTGCAGCAAAGAGCCCCTGCTGCTGCATGCAGCTGTATTATCTCTTAACAAGTAGCCACAGTTCGCCCACTGCACCATCCAGCTGCACTCACAGGTTATCAGCCCTGCACCACCAGCAGCAGCCCTGCAGCTGTACTGCTTGTGTGTGATTTATGAATCAGCAACATCCCACTTCCTACCCCAGAGCCCCCAGCCCACTGCAGGGAAATCCAGCTGTGTTTGATGCTTCTCCCTCTCGTGCAGCCTGAGCACACTCACCATGACCGAGTCATTCATGCTTCTCATCTGGAAGACATCCATCGTGACCTCCGTGCGGTTGGAGACCTCACTGCTGCTGGCATGGTTGGATGGAGGGAGGTCAAAGTAGGTGCTGTCTGGCTCCCTGCAGAAGAGGGGGTGGCACAGTCAGCCCTCGGCTCACCAGCACAGCTCACACCACCACCAGCAACCTGCCATACCCTTTAACCTCAGCCCCTTCCCAACTTCTCCTCCATCCGCCACTTTCAGGACATACATGCTCCATGGAATTTGAACTGCTTGTCGTCACCAGGGCTCTGGCAAATGGAACGGTCTGAGCATGGAGATCAGAGTTTGAGAGCAAAATTCTCAGTGTGGAAAGATGAATGGGGAAAGTGGGGCATGAAAAAGAAACCCATCTCACCTCAGGCTACAGTAATGATATGTGCTAACATGGATTACAGAGCAAAGGCCACTTCTGCTCCAAATACACCTCAAGGCAAACAATCGGCCATCACTTACAGCGTGCTCCAGAGGTGCTCAAATGTTGTGCCTTCATCAGCGGGTGACGACTGGGACATCTTCAAGGAGGGGGAGTCTGACAGCGGATAAACCACTCTAGGAGCAAGGAGACACAGCGAGGTTAGTGCTGAGCGTGCCGCCTCATGTCAGCACAGGCAGGAGCTTCCCATCTCGCACGTGTCTCGGAGCCATCTTGACCCTTTGCTGCCTTCCTCTGCCCCGCCATACAACCATCCTCCTCCTCCCTTACCCGCTCCCTGGGAGGAGCGGGATCGCTTCCCTGCCCCGGCTGACGTGGATGTGCACTCTGAGGCTGCTCCTCTTCCCCAGGCCAGCGTTAGCATCTCATTTCAACTCGTCCCGACATCTAATAGTGAAAGCCTGAGAACTTCCTGCTTTCGGGGCTCGAGCCGCAGAGCACAAGGGCAGCGTTTTCTGTCTGAGTGCTGCTCGGGTCCTTCTGAATCAGATGGGGACCAGGGGGCCACAGGGGCTGAAATAGCTACCAGTGAGAGCCTGGAGTCCTCCCATGCCTCCGCATCCCATGTGCGACAGAGAAAGGACCTGCTCATCAGCGATGGGAAAAGGAAAAGCCTAGAGCTGACTGCGGGTGGCCTTACCCTGCTTCCATGCTGCTTTCCCTGCCCCAAGGCAGCAGGAGCTTCTGGAAGGAGCCAGGCCTTCCCCTTCAGCACAGAGAGCAGCTCCGCGCTGCCCCGGCTGTGTGGTCAGGATGGGTGATACCAGCTCTAACCACGTGGCCGCCCTCCTTGTCGAAAGGAAAAGATCTGACTATTTTAAGGGCGTTTTGGAGGTTCCCTTTCACTTTCAAAGCACCAGCGGTGCTTGCAAAGCCAGGCCAGTATCACAGCAGGCCCGAGCTCTAAAACCCATGGGACAAAGAGAAGCTCAGGCTCTTGATGTTAAAGCACATCCCTGCTGCTCTGGTCATTGCACATCATGGCAAAGCATCTCGTAGCAAGGATGTCAGCCTGGCAGATGGGTGTCTGGGGTGACAGAGTCACAAAAGGCTTTCACACAGGGTTCCCCAAGGTGCCAATGCCTGTAATTTGCACTAAAAGGAAGTGCTGGTTAGAGTCCTGTTATGCAGGGAAGGAAGGAGGCATTCACATCGATCTGGGGAATCACTCTGATGGGGATGTCCAGCAGAAGGACAAGAAGGAGAGGAGGGAGGCCCTGTTGGCACAGCTGAATCAAAGGTGTCTGGGAAGAGCCTTAGAGCCTATTTCCACATTGCTAAAGCAGCAGTGCTAGATGGCCTGGGTGTAATTACCTCCCCAGTGCCTATAGGTGACTAACCTGAAGCTAAACACAGCAGCAGTGGCAGAGCTCCACAGCAGCCCCAGCCTCTTCCATTTGGATCATTTGGATCCCTCAGATCCATTTGGAGGCTCTTCCCCTCTGCCACAACTGTGTCAGCTCCCTGATGCCACCAGCCTCCCAGCACCAGAGACTGGAGCCATCACCCTGGCTTCTACCACAGAGAACTCTCAAGCCAAACCCACACCAGGAGGATTTAACACCTCCAGAGACCAAAACCTGCTTATTAAAGTGAAGCTCTCTTCGAGGGAAGGGTGCTTGGCATGGCTGCATGCGGACTGCTGCTGCAGCAGGATGCACACCGGCTTTATTGCAGGCTGCTGGCATAGTCTGCTTGGTTTCATTGGGAGAGCTGCTCTCCACCGGCTTCCCCAGGCAGCTCCAGCATTCCCTGGGTTGCTGCTTCCCTCTGTTGCTGGTCAGGGCATTGCAGGGAAGCTGCACACAGGAAAAATAGGCTGGGAGTAATAAGACAAAGCTTGGGAAGAGGCAATCCACCACCTCTGCTCCATGGGGCTTAGCACCCAGGCAGGGGCTGTCACCAAGGGGGCTGCAGGACCAGTACGTTTCCTTTGAATTCCCACTGATTCCAGAGGTGGGAGAGCAGCTCTCTGGAGGAGCAGAGCAGATGAGCTCAGGTTCGACCACAGGTTCATTCAACCCACAGATTTGACCACAGAGCCTGAGAATATTCTTAGAATTAGTGTAAACCTGACTCGCCTTTTTCATCACTATAAGGAGGTGAAGGTGCCACAGATGTGATGTGGGGATTGCAGCCTTGCTGAGGGTGATGCCTGGAGCTCAGTTTCTGTGCTCTCCAGAAAGAGCATCTTTGCTCTCACCATGAACTTTAAGCCTCAGTTTTAGGCACCTACAACTGTCCATTCCTGTTTCACCTGGCAATAACGTATTCACCACTATCCTGCCTCTCTAACACCCAGCAACAAAATGTGACAGCATTTTGCAGACACCTTAAAGGGAGATAAAGGCATAGACCCTGTATCATGGGACTATGCCTAATTCCTAAAGCCTCTTGGCCCATCCTAAGAGAAGAAGACGACTTGTGAGAGCCATTCCCAACTCCCACACTGAGCTGCTGTGTATTGCGTGATGGTTGTGCACTGGTCCCTGGACCATCTCCTCCACACAAGGAGAACCATCCGGCTCCTCCAGCCCACAGCCAATAACTTCATAATTGCAAACTCCTGAGGTGCCAACACTCCCCTGTGCTCATTTATCCCAGACTGTTGAATTCCCACTGCAAAACAAGGCTTGTAAAAGCAATCAAGAATGAGCAAGTGTTCCTGCAATGCAGCACCCTTGGATCTCAGGAGCCCTCTTTGGAATCCAGCAGTTTCCTATCAATATTCTTTCCAAGGAGAGAGCAGGATTTTGGATATAAATCAACTCAATCAAAGTCATTGATGGGCAGGAGGCTAAACCAGCCAACTCATCCTCCCTGCCTGCCACCGAGCATCAGCTGTGTGGAAGGACCCAACCTCAGCATCCTGTCATACCCATCCCCACCTCTGCCTTTCCCATTCCCATTCGCATGGCCCATTTTAACTCCACAAGTGCTTTAACCCCAGATGTAAGGCACTTGGGAACAAACTGTCCCCAACGCTTTAATGCTGTGTAAGAAGCCTACAAAGCAAAGCAGCCACAAATCATCTTCCAATTGCATTATCAGCACCCGAGAGGGTTGTGCTGAGTAACTCCCGCGCACTAACAGCACGGGATTCCCTTTTGTCACGTTTTTCCTCCTACCTGCTCTGGCTCCCCAAGCGTTTCGAGTTCCCCCGGAGGTGTCCCGCGGGCAGGAGCGGCCTGGGATTGAGGATCTATGTTATTTACTGCCCTACAATCAAGTAGCGTCCTGGTCGCCTAGGCAATGACATTGGAGCTGCTGAAAGCTATGTGAAAAGTGAGGCAAAAGCTTGCGCGCTCCTTCCTGGAGTAGGAGGCAGTTGCAAGGGGGTGGGGAATGCTCAGCCAAGCGTGCTGGGGAATTAAGTTGGTCACCAAAGTGACTCGGGGGCCAGCCGGCTGTCGGGGCTCCGGCAGCCCCCAGCAGCACTGTGCCCGAGGCTGGGCTTTAGTTGTGAAGGAGCAGGGAAGGAGACTTGCTGTGGGCTGACACCAAAGGAGGATCTTTTCCCTCGCCACACTGATGGGCTGAGCTGGTTCTGTGCCTGTGTTGGTCAGCATGACTGGCTCATCAGCCCTGGGCTGTCAGAGGACCGGGGCAGCCTGGTCAGGGGATCAGCAAGGTCCCACCATGCTGTGCTCCCCGTGGGAAAACTGGCTTGACAAGATGCACATAGAGTGGCAGTGGATGAAGATTGAGGGTTTCTGATCAAGAACCGTCAGCAGTGAGACTCTAATCGTCTGTGTTGGGCATACTCATGACAGAAAGGAGATGGAGATGAGCTCTTAGGCAGAAACTCTTCCCTGTGAGGGTGCTGAGGCGCTGGCACAGGGTGCCCAGAGAAGTTGTGGCTGCTCCATCCCTGGCAGTGCTCAAGGCCGGGTTGGACACAGGGGCTTGGAGCACCCTGCTCTATGGAAGGTGTCCCTGCCCGTGGCAGGGGTTGGAACTTGGTGAGCTTCAGGTCCCTTCCAGCACAAACTCTTTATGATTCTATGATCTACCAGCTCCTAAATACATTTGAGCTGCTGTAACCAGTTTTGGGGGGCCAAAATACATGCCCCATAATGAAAACAAGACTCAAATACTTGCTCTGACCCAAAGTTTATTTTTTAACGACCGCATCTGTATCCCCTAAAGGAGAATGTTCCCCCCCCCCCGAAAAAAACCATGTTTATTAATTCTAATCCAGTCACTGCCCCGTTTGCAGGTGAGTTCCTATTGCAATTAACAGCTCCTCTGCCCTCGCTGCGCCTCTAATTGCCATCAGCAATTAGCCGGGACGAGTCATTACCGAGGGCAGCCGGGCGCGGGACGCTGCCTGCGGAACGGCGTGGGGCGGGGGGGGGAGGGTGTGCCCTGAGGCTATGCAGCGGCTGAGGGGCTCTCCCGTTACGCTCCTCATTAGGGGCTCATTTCCATGTTAATTACCGGCCCCGCGCGGGAGGCGCCGCGCCGGGACTACAACTCCCGGTGTGCCACGGGGCAGAGCCCTCCCCGCTGTGATTGGGTGTTGATGGGCCCGGTGCCGCCCGTTCCGCGCGTTCCGCGGCGGCGTTGCTGCGAACGCGTTTGAATCGCGCCATGAACTTCTCGGAGCCGTTCCGGCTCTCGGGCCCCCTCGGACGGTTCTCCCCGGACGGCCGCTGCCTGGTGAGTGAGGAGCGGCCGCTGCCCGCCGGGAGCCGTGGGTGAAGCGGCGGCGCGGGGCCTCTCCGCCCGCAGCCGGCGCGGTGCGTGTGGGGCGCAGTGAGCGCCGGACCCGGCGGGGAGCGGTGGTGCCTCTGGTCCTGCGAGGACAAACGTGTGCGTGGGGCCGGCGGGTTGCTGGGGGCTTTTAATGGTCGGGGCTCTTTGTAATGGTGACCAGACTGGGGTTACTTAATGAAGTACTGGTTGTGAGCCAGGGGGGCAATCTTTTAGGGTAATGAGCAGTGATGAAGTGAGGATTCCATGTGTTAACATCCCCCCCTTGCTCCCGCTTTCGCTGTTCCTACTGAAGTTCACAGCACGCACCAAGCCCTTCCGAAATTCGCCCTAAGCCACCCACAGCACTGCACGGTGCAGTGGGAGCTGTGGCTTTTGAGACCAGCTCAGCCTTGGCTTTGCTCCCGCCCAGGCGTCGTGCATGCAGTACCGCCTGGCGGTCCGGGATGCAGGCAGCCTCCAGATCCTCCATCTGTACACGTGCCTGGACCAGATCCAGTACATAGAGTGGTCGTCCGACTCGCTGTTCATACTGTGCGCCATGTACAAGCGAGGGGTTGTGCAGGTAAGAGCCAAGCAGGGCAGGGAGTTTCCTGCTTGGGGTTCGTGTGTGCTCTGGGTGAGAGCTGCTTAATGTAGGCACCGGTTTAGGGTTATTGCTAAAGCAACCGACCTTGTGACTGGTAATGCAGGATTTGAGGGTAGCCCAGCATGCTGTTATTTTTAAAACAAATGGCTTAGTTTGAAAACAAATTCATTTTAGAATAAAAAGAAGCTCAAAGCTGAAGTCTGGCTTACCAGCTTTCAGTGCAGCAGGAAATAAATACATTCAAACTTGTTAAATGGACTAAACTTCAGTTTAAGTTCACAATTTCTGTCACAGCTAAAAAGCCACCTTACTTGATAACTTGTATAAGCACACAGAGCTGTGGGGCTTACTTTTGTAGTGGGATCCAGCGCCAGTCCTTCATGGCCACGGCTCTCGGTGGTTTCCTGACGTCTCCGGTGTGCGATGCGGAACCTCGCTGCTGCTGTAGTGTGTGCTTGCAAGCAGAGGCGGTGGTGAGCCGCTGGTTCCCTGTGTTGCCTCTCTGGTTTCCTCTCTGACCTAGGTCTGGTCCTTGGAGCAGCCGGGCTGGCACTGTAAGATAGATGAGGGGTCAGCAGGATTGGTGGCCTCATGCTGGAGTCCGGATGGTCGTCACATTCTCAACACAACCGAGTTCCATGTGAGTGTGAAGTCATGATTACTCTGCCTGGTATCAGATGTTACTGTCTGCGCTTTGCCTCTTAAAATAACCTAAAGCTCTTAAAGCTGTAGTGATGGTGAAGCGCATGGATATAGATTTCCTGTATCCATGTGTGTAACCTAGGTTAATTCCAGTGTAGCTGATAGCTATTCTGTTAACACTTTATCCTCTTGCTTCTGATGATCAGATAGAATGTGAACACTTGGGTTTGAAGGTAGAGTTATGTGTCTGAGAAAAGTGTAGGGGTAACTAGTATTCATCAAAACGATTTTAGAAATCAAATATGTTGTTCATAGCTGAGGGAAGGCTCAGGCAAAACCAAATAAAGCTCCAAACCATCAACATTTAAGAGTCCGTGGAATTCAAAAATATGTTCTTTGGTTTATTGGTGTATGAGATGAATTTTAGAGAAGTACTTCCATGACTGTTTGATTTGGCATTTGAGAGTTGGGCTGCTGTTCATGGAACCACTTGGGAGGTTAAAATTAAACCACTTCTAAGTGCTTATTGATGAAGAGCCCTGTTCTGGAACCCATCTTAGGGTGGAATCCCTGTCAGGCGTGGCTTCTGGGCACTGGGTTTGTTGGGAGGCCAGGAGAAGTCTGACTCTCCACTGTTTGTGGTCTTTGGATTAGAGCTGATGATTGGTGGTGTTCAGTGCAATGATGAATGGCCAAAGAATAGCAAAGAACTACATGCAAGACATGCACATGTGGCAGAATTCTCTGGCAAGGATGGTTAGTGCTGGCTGGGGTGAAGACTTTCAGTCTTGTTCCATTCCCCTACCCCTTTAGGCAGTGGGTTATGGGAAGTGATGAATTTAGGCCTTAGTTTTCCTAGCAATGAATCATTCTGATGGCAACTAAAATAAAATGAGCTTTAGAACTCATTCAGGACTTCAGCCTGAAGTTGCTAAATCCCCTGCTAGTCAGGGAGAGGTGTAGGCTGTAACCCCCACTGAAGCCTGGTGCTGTGTGCTACAAGTGTGAGTATCTCGTGGCATGTGCATGTGGGGGTGGACTAGCAAGTATTTATTGCCTCTAACAGGACTTGGTTTGACCTTAGAGGATTTCATTAAGCCTTTGCCAAGTTGGCATCTGTCTTGGGATAAGTTTTCTTTCCAGCTGTAAACAGGTTGCTAAATTAGCTTTTGTCAGACAGCTGCCTGGGTTATGCTGGTGTCTGAGTTGTGTTTACTCTCTCTCTGCTAAATCCATAGCCTGGTGAGACAGACGGAGTAGTGCTCGAGACAGAAACTGTCAGGACACTTAATATTGGTGTATTATATATGTTATTGAATACAGTGATTGCTTGGAGGGCTTAGGGCTTCGCTGTCAACCAGGCTTTGGTTGCCTGATGCCTTCAAGCAGCACAGCTAGTTACTCATACTTGTAATTCTTCAGATCAATATGTGAGCTCCACTGTAACTCACAGAAAACTTCCTTATTCCTAGAACATTTTTAAAGGATATGGTTGTGCAGATTTATTTCCAGCAATCCATACTTACTAATGCCTCAGGAAATGATTCTTCAGCCGACTTGCAGTCAAGTTCTTCTGTGGTCAGCACTATAGTGAATGATGCTGTGGGTTTTCTGATGTGACTGGTGTGCATCAACTCAAGTGCAGCCCATGTTTTCGAAGTCCATTTTGTCTCTCTTCAGCCTTTTGAGATGGGCAGCAATGCTTTATAGGCATTTAATATTAATATAGCTCTGCAAATGTGATCATTTTATTGGAGATGGATCTGTAATAATAATGTGGAGGTTTTTGGGTCCTAGAATTGTTACACAGCGCACATAATATTGGATGGCAGAGGTACCTCTCCAAGTCTTCACACAATTGCTGCAATGAAGAGCATGATATACAGGACAGCCAAGCGGTACAGCTTTATTGGAGGGATTACATAAACTCTGATCACTTGATAGAGAATTGTTTTTAACAATAATGGGTTACAGATACAGAGGCATTTCCCGTGCTTATGTACAAAAGTGTGTGTAGTATCTAGCTAGCTGATTCCAGAAGTTCCCATGGTTTTGGTGTGTCTTGTGGAAGATGTTGTACCAGGTATCTCTCCAATTACAGTGCCTGAATTTATAGGCCCAAATAGGGCTTAAACACGAGCTGCAGATAAAAGATATGGAGAAAGCAAATAGATTCTCTTCCTTGTGACTCATGTTTTGTGATAAATAGTGTGAAGATCAGCAGCATTGTTGAGTGTTTCTTTCAAGAGCCATAATATAAACTAAATATATTATACTTCAGTTCTGCATTAGGTACTGAACGCTGAGGAGCTTCTTTCAAACTACAGCAGCAGGGGGAATAAGTGTGTGTTTCTGTGTATATTGGAGCTAATCCTTAGTAACTGTAAATGGCTGCATTGGTTGAAAAATGCTTTCTGTCGAGGAATGTGCTCTGAATAATCTTCTGAAATCCAGTGCTGACAGACACTGCTATGTAAGGAGGCGTTGTGACCCAGTCAAGTCTGGGACAAAAGTTGATGGTCATTTGAGATGCAAGGTTGTTTAAAAGTGTGTTTTTATCCATTGAAAATCACAAGTCCTACACCTGCCTGTAGCTGTCAACATTGGGCTGGAGTCCTGAGCCCAGCACTGGAGACTGTTTATCACGTTACCATCTAAATACTTTTTATTTCTCAGCTGTTTTTAGGCTATTTTAAAAATGCTGCTGCTTTTGGTTTGGTTTTCCACTGCAAAACAACAGCTGAAAACTTCTCAGACACCATTATCATTGGGATTTGAGTTTGACAATGCCACTTAATGGGTCTGTGCTAAAGAGAAAGCACCCCTCAGTGCAGGAGAGCTCCCTGCAGCTTGGCTGACCATGATCTGGTCTCCTGCTGTGAAAGCTATTGTCCCTTCTTCACAAAGTCCCTGAGAGAAGCAACTATGAGCAATGCAAACTTACTGCAATATGTTTGTCTCATATCTGATAGCTGTGAAATAATCACTCCTAGGCTAGTTTATGTTGGGCCAGATTCAGAATGATGTTTCAATTCCAGCTGGGAATATGAAGGTTCTCTTTTTTTGTCCCAGTTGAATTGTAAGCATGTTAATCTGCGTAAGATGGATGTGAAGTCCATAGGTTAAGCACCTAATGTAACTTTCTCAGTTTATAAATGTTTAAGAGCACACAGAACAGCTGAAAGGAATCCTTTGGGGATTTGATCTGTGGAATCAAACCAATTTCTTTTCCATGCTTCTAATGCAAGGAGAAACCTTCAGGCTCCTGCTCTGTGACTTGGGCAAGAGGTTGCAAGGATGTTAGGGCAGAGTGTATCAGTGGTCTCTAACTTGTTGTTGTGCACTTCCCTTGCCAGCTTGCAGCCTTTTCAGGAATGATACTGGAATAGAGGACCTTCTTAGTAGTTATATGTGTCCTGCGACTGATGAAGATCGAGTCTGAAGATGAAGTGCTTTGGTTACCAAAGGATTGTCAGTGTTGGTGAAGCACGTGCTCAGCCTTTAAGCACAATGTGACAAGTGTGAACAAGGAAACCATTATTAGTGTCTTTGTGGAGTTACAGAACTTAATCCTTTTAGAGAAGGATCTGAGCAGCAAATGGAGGACCTGCCCCTGGCAGTGTTCAAGGCCAGGTTGGATAGGGCTTGGAGCAACCTGGTCTAGTGCGAGATGTCTATGCCTGTGGCAAGGGTTGGAACTGAATGAGCTTTAAGGTCCTTTCCAACCCAAACGAGTCTGGGATTAAGTCTCACACAAGGCAGAGGTTACAGTGAGAGCTCTGCACATCATGTGCTGTTTCACACCTGTAGAGATTCTTCTCTTCCTACACACTCAAGCTTGATGTGAGTGGTGAGGTTTTGCCTCAGTCAGCCAGCATGGTCTGGGGTAGAAGTGTTTGACACCGAGCAGGCCAGGTGAGTTGATCCTGAGGCCAAGCAGCAGCACAAGTGTAAACTTGGATGCCTTTGTTGGGAAAATCACAATGCAGACCTCAGCATTCAAAGCTTGCAGCTGCTAAGCTTGTATTAAGTGGCTGCAGAATGTGTGTTGTGTAGGCTGCGTGTTTTGGTCGGGGGAGGAACAGCAACAAGTACATTTAACACTGCAATTAATAGGAGCAAGCAGCATATCACTATAGCAGTTGTGCTAGAAGAATGTGAGTAGGCATCGTGTTGGTATTTTTAAAGTAAATCTTACATGAAGAGCAGACTAACAGTGCTGTATTTCTGTGGGTTCTGAAGCCAGCAGTTGCAGCGATAGAACTGGGTTAATGTTCTTCATCTCAAGGGTTCCTCTAGGACCTGCTAAACTTAAAGGCACTGTAGATGTTTAGCTGTAGTTTCATACCTGTAAAATAAAGGAAGACAATAATAAACACTGGGTGAAATAGTGGTGCAATACCTTCTCGAACTTGGGGTAGAAGTGGACAGGAATCTGACCTGATTGTGCTCTTTAATAAATTTAAGAACTATTTAAACTATTTCCTCGTCTCTTAAAATCTCAGAAATGTCTTCTGTGTACAAAAAGCAGTAGGGAGAACTGCTTTCTGCTTTGGGACTTCATGTGTCTTCAGAGTGCTTATGAGGATTCTGAAGCTTGGTTTGAATGCTGTGTCAACTATGAGAGTCGTGCTGTCTAGCAAAACTATAGTGTCAGCAAGAGAGCACCTCTGAGGGCTGTTGAAATGCATGGTCTGCAGCATTACCAGGTAGAACAGTGTCATAGGATGCTGCCCTGGAGAATCCCATGTCACCACTGTGTGGTGGTCATTACTTCAGGAAAGGAAGACGTGCACTGAGGACAAACATGCAAAGAAGCATAGCAGAAACTTCCTCCCAAGGGTGCTGGTGAAGCTGATGGTTCGTCTGATACAGGATTGGGATGCTGTGCTAGGCAGTGCTGAAGTTTTACCTGTGTTAATGAATCAGAACTAGTTTTGGTGTTCAGTAGTTCTGGGAAAGATGGCTCATGACTGTTTTGCTTTCTTGGAGAAACAGGTTTACCTGCATTTCTCCTAGAATCTCTTACCTTGGTGCAATAACATGTAGGAAACCACAAGAAAAATACTATCCTGGGAACATTCCTTGCTCCAGCTAGAAATGGTTCACATGCCATCCTGATTAATGCACATATGTCTGGTGGGGCTGCCGTTGCTAAGGGAGAGTAAGTATTTGTTTTTAATTGAATAATCTGCAGATGGCAACACAGAGCTTCCAGAATGTGGGCTGTGACCTTGAAGAGCTGTGGAGAGGCTTCTTTTGCAGCTGACTTCCTTCTCTGCTGTTTGGGTGGCTTATGGATGCACAAGCCTCCAGAAATATCCCAAACATCGTGTTTAATGCCTTGCTTTGCATGGCATGTTTTGGTTCTTTTCTCCTTCATTCAGGAAGGATGTAGTGTTGCCTTGGCTGTGTTGCTGAGGAGGGAAGAGCAAAATGCAAAAGAAATCAGCTGTCAAAGCAGAGTGTGTCTTCGAGTTGAAAAGTACAGCTACAGTTTCATACTTGGTAGCTCTTTCCCAAGAGGTACAATGTTAACTTGCTGTAACTTTTCATCCATTCATAAATTCAAGAAACTTCTCATCTCTCTTCCAGATCCTGAGATGAAACTGGCTTTTTTTCCCAGCTGAAGAGTGCTTATGTATGATACATGTAGCTAGATTTGTGCTACTCTCAGTAACTTTGATGTTGATCAAGAGCTTTTCTCTGTATTGGTGTTCTGCATCTTGTATACCCCTCTGGTGTGTCCCGTGTGCCTGTTGTGTTTTGCAGTAAGTAACCTTGAGAACTGAAGGGACTTGGCAGAGGAGAATTCATCACCCTTACTTCTCAGGCTTTAAGCTACATAGAATAGCTGCAAAGTTTAATCATAGAGGGTACATTGATCTACTTTGTGTGGCTGAAGTAGGTTTATTGGCTTCTATTTACTTGCCTTTTTTTATCTACACAATTAAACACATACATCCTTGTCTCTGTTTCTTTGACAGCTGCGGATAACAGTGTGGTCCTTGTGTACCAAGTCTGTATCTTACATCAAGTATCCCAAAGCTTGTCAGCAGGGTGAGTGTCACAAATCTAACACCAGAATGGTGGTGTTTAACATGGCAGAAAGGGAAAAGGAATGTGGTGGGTAATGACAAAACATGGGTGTCAGGGTGGGTTCTGGCCCCCTTCCATGCCCCACTGGCTGCCAGCACAGAAACGTGCTCTGGGGATGTCGTGCTCTCACTGTGAGTGAAGGATCAAATCAGTCCATATGCCTGTTATTCAGATCTACATCTTTGCTGCATTTGCCTCTGAAAGGTTCTTTTAAGACGTCAAATAAAGCTGGATGCATTGGTGATGAAAACACTAATCCAAAGTGGCTTTTGCCATCTCTTGCACATGAAAAGATTTGAAAGGGAAGCTGTGTCAGGCCTGTTCAGCCACATGGCTGTGGTTAGCAGTATCCTTCCTGAGGCTTGTATCCCATGTATGACACAAACAATTATGTATCCCATATAAAATAAGAGTGGATAGGGACTGATGCCTGGAAGCTTGTGGAGTACCAACGGTTGCATAACTAATCTATTTAACTTAGATTAATGAACTGCTTATTTCAAATCTGTGGCTTTTATATAACAACTGTCTGTCAGTAATCAAACACGGGGCTTTGAAGCATGCTGGAGTTCTGCAGTAGCTGTGAAGCTGTGTCCTTAGAAGTAGCACATGCAAAGCTGAAGAACTGTGACACAAGGAAGATAGTGACACTATGCATTGCCTTGATTTTGGTGAATGTGATCTATGAAGATGTTTTTTCCTTTTCATTTGTCCTTTGAATTGGGAGTAAATGCTCTTCCTTGAGGAGTTGTCAGCTATTCTGTCATGTTGTCTCTTATTTTCTTAATTAACTTTGTCTCACTGCAGGGATAGCTTTCACTAAGGATGGCCGCTACATGGCAGTAGCAGAAAGACGTGACTGCAAGGACTTCATTAGCATCTTTGTGTGCAGTGACTGGCAGCTACTGAGGGTAAGATACACCTTTGCCTTCCCCTCGTGTGTAAACTACAAGCATGTGTACCATGCTGGCTGCTTCAGACTCAGTCACTCTGGGAGCTTGATTTTAAGCTGTGGAGGATGTGCACTAGCATGTCATAGAGGACTAGATGGATCTGAAATTAAAAGCCATTAAGAACTACTCTGTACCTAATGTCACCTCTGGCTCAGGAGTCCTGAGGCTCCTTAGAAACTGATGGTAGGATTTGGGAAACACTGTTAAACGCTTGTTGTGTTCCCAAGCACTTCCATGATGATCCTGTACTGGTCTTAGAGGCAAGGAATTCACCTAGCTGAATTTCTTGACTGATTCAGTGTAACTACTTTTCCTTTCTCATGAAATTATGTTCATTTTAAGGTATAACAATTTTTTGCCTCTTCTGGAAAGGGAAACCAAAGAAACAAGGAGTTCAGTGTACTGTTAGAAAAGCAAACACTTCTGTTTCCGTGCCAGTATAGCAAAGGTTCTTTTGCATTTGTGGTAGCACCTAATAGCATAAAACTGAGGATTTTAAGCCAGACACAATAGTATTTGTTAGCACAGTATTTCAAGTGATTTTGTGTTTTCTCTCTTGGGGGCAGCATTTTGACACCGACACACAGGATCTGTTTGGGATTGAATGGGCTCCTAATGGCTGCGTTCTGGCCGTGTGGGATACGTGTCTGGAGGTATGGAATAAAAACTGCTTATATTCTTGGAGAGTCCAAGTTGAGTTTTTAGCTGCTGTGTATAAAGCACTAACTAAAATAGCTCTCATTAATTTCATGGGTTTTGCTTTAAAGGTAAAAGCTGAACTCAAGCCATTTTGACTGCTCTATTTGTATTGGTAATGGATGTTCTTATGAGTGTATGTTAAACTGTTGTGTAAATCTTCAATGGCAGCAAATTATCTTAATTGGCTTTCTGATTTAGCTTGCAAAAAAGTGATTGCAAGTGGTGCAGAAGCTGTTAATTGAAATAAGGAAAGAATTCTGCTGTGACATTCCTACTGTTGTGCATTGCATTGCACACACAGTAGTTTTACAGTTAAATACCCCAAAATTTAGCAAGGAATATCTTAAGTTGCCGTCATTCTGCTCTGAGTAGGTGAATTTCTAGGGATAGAAAAATGTCCTCCAGTGGCCATGATTTTATGGGCTGTGTGATCAAAACAGCCCTGGGAACGGCCAGGGTTGGAACATCCTGGATTTGGAGGGCTGGCAGATGCTGAAGGAGGATGAGAGTCTTCCGTAGTGTCACCTGCTGATGTTGTTGGAGAGTGGTGGCCTGGAGGAGCCACTGCTCTGGCTCAGTGGGGCATTTGTGCTCTTGGAGACAGGGTGGCTGTGGTCTGAGGGTGCCAGAAGAGCCGAACTGGAAGCCTCAAGTCTCTTGTCTCAGTCACAGATAAGAGGCCAGCCCCTTTGTATTTAACTTGCTGCCTTTTAGTGAGGGAGAGTTTGGAAAGAATGTTTTGGCTGTGTGTGCATTTAAACAATATTGTTAGTCTTCAGAATAATCCATTTCTGTTTCAGTATAAAATACTGCTGTACTCCCTCGATGGCAGACTGCTGTCCACATATCGGGCTTATGAGTGGTCCCTTGGCATTAAATCAGTGGCCTGGAGTCCCAGCAGTCAATTTTTGGCAATTGGCAGCTATGATGAAAAGGTAAGAAATAAGTTTACTTTCTCTCTGTTACCTGAACTGTTTGTAGAACTTTGTCATACTGGTTCTGTCTTGCAATGCTTTCCACAACTAGGTGCGCATCTTGAACCATGTAACTTGGAAGAAGATCACAGAATTTCAGCATCCAGCAACTGTTGTGAACCCAAAGACCGTAAGTATGGATCTGGAATCTACTGAGTCATTTGCAGTGCTTTGATGCTGCTGTTTGTATCCCAGAGATACCCATTTCATTCTGGAGACCTTGCTTTTCCCTTCCTAATGTGTAAAGGGCTTGGAAAATCCCATTAAAATTTGGGGATGTAAGAGAGAAATCCTTTCAAGTTTGCAGAATGTGTGTATGAGCCCCTCAGCTTTAGCATTCATGGATTCTGAGGTGTTTCTGTCATATGCCAGTGTATTTTGATGTAAATGGGGATTGCATTACAGATGTGGGTGTGCAGAGTGTGGCAAACAACAGGAGAGATTTGTCTCAGCTTTATACAGTTCATGACTTTAAACAGCGTTGGACGTGGATTGTGGACAGATCTACATCTTGTGTGTACAGGCTCCTCCAGCTCTTCTAAAGAGCATCTCCTGGAAACATCTGTCAGGGTTTATTTTTACCATTGCATACATGTATGTGCAAAAGCCCAACAGATTCTGTGTAGTTGGCAGCAGGCAGAGAGCTGTGGCTTTTGTTCCAAAAATCACAAACTGTTCCCATCCATCAAGGTAAAAAGAACACAGTGTAGTAGTGCTGCGTGCTGCTGCAGGGCTTGTGTCTGGACAGATGTCCTGGGAGACTTCACATGTGCAGACTGGAAGTCTGCAATATTCCCATGACTCCAGTGATGCCTCTAACCAGAAGTGAGGCATGATCCATTGAATGCATCTCAGCAAAACTTCTCACAACTCAAAAATGCCCTTACTTCCAGCTAGGTGTGAAACACCTAATGGAAAACAAATGGGAATAGCTCTGTTAGTCTCTGCTACATGGACAGGAACTGCAGGTGATGCACTTTATCCTGGTCCTTGTGTTTGGGAATATGTAGTAGGCAGACTACTAAATTATCGTTGCTATTCCCTCCTGCAGTTTTGTACTCTGCATTTTTTATGATAGTATCCAATTAAGAGCCTTTGTTGCAGAAATGAAACTGCTGCACCCATTGTAATGAAGGTGATTTATTGTGCTGCCAGATTTTAGTTCTTGGGAATAACAGATGAGGTGTGCACTGGCAGACTCACTCTTCATAGACTTCAAGGTTCACTTATATATCACAGGAGTGTTTTCCTGATCATGGTTCCTAACAGCAAATGGTTCACTGAGTTTGGTATTTGCCTACTGAAGCCCTGGTGGTGAACCAGGGGATGCTGAGACACAGCACGCTTACAAATGAGATAATGGGATATGAGTGGTTTGGTAATAGCCCATGTTCAAATTCTCTGAGGCCCTTCTGTAGAACTCTCACTTGTTTCTTTGTAGATTGTGTATAAAGAAGTGGCGAAATCCCCATCTGTTGAAACAGAGAGACTTTCTTTCCCTCCAACAAGAGCATTGGCTAGTTCTCTCTTCAGCACACAAAGTAAATGTAAGCCAAAGTTTACTACAATGAGATGCTTGAGTTTGCCACGTGAAGTCTTTCTAGGAGTAATCACCATAGGCGAACTCTGCCCCTTTGGTTCTGAATGGCTCCAGTGGGTGCTCTGAAGGGCAATGAATCAGTGCTGCACGCTGCCAGAGGGACTCCTGTCTGCAGGGTGGTTTGAAGGCATGTTAAAGACAAGCAGGATACTGTAGAAAAGCACTGTAATTGCTTGGGTGTTGCAAGAAGAGCCAGATCTCGCTCTCAGAGTTGCTGGCAAAAGTTGTCCTAGCATTGTGTGGATTTTTACTGGTTTCTTCCATCTCTGCAATGTAATCTCATGACTTAGTTCAGCTGTTGCAGACAATCACTGGAATCGGGTGAACTACTGCAGTTAATCTTAATTAATGTGTCAGTTCCAATAATGGAATCAATGATTACAGAATAATCAGGTGTTCTGCTCTTGCCCTTTACTTTGGGATAGTCATTGATCCCTGTAAAAAAAGCAGAGCATGGTGAAGGCCATTTGGCTTTTGGCTAAGAAGCTGTGGTTGTAGCAGTGCTTTAAACTTGCTTTCAGACAACAGAAGTATTAGAGGTGGCAGGCAATGGATGACTGGTATTCGTTAGTCATTCTTTGCAGTGCTGTTAATCACCTTTGGTTTGCATTAGTGTTTGAAATAGTAGTAAAATGGTAGCAGAAAACTTGATCCCTATTTTTTTGTAGTTTAATCCCAGGCTTGCCTGTGTTTCCAGCCTTTTTTTATAGAAGGGCAACAACAGTGAGCTGTGTATGTGAGGATGTACCATCTTAAAACAGGGGAAGTTTTTGATAGGAACATCTTGGAAATGAGTAAAATACAGCACTGTCATCTCAGAAATAAGGGGTGTTCAACAGTTGGCATGTAAATATTTTGTCCATTCAGGCTTGAGTACTTCTCTTTCAAATTCCAGATGCCGTTTCTGAGGCGCCCCTCTCTTTGCACTATGTCAAACCAGCTGCTGACCGGGCAAATCCCAAAATGGGCATTGGGATGTTGGCGTTCAGTCCGGATAACTGCTTCCTGGCTACCAAAAATGGTGAGTTCCTGCTGCCCTACACTGGAGAGAGAACCTGCTCACTGCAGGTGGGGTTTCAAATCAGCTCTGTTGTGCAAACATGCAGCTACAGAGGAAGTTCAGCATGTGTCTTCTAGTGTACATAAAGTGGTGTGTGCTGCCAGAGCTGCTCATCAGTGCATTAACTCAGCCTTGGCCTTGCATTTAATGAGTAGGATGCTTTTTATATCTCTTCAAGTGTAGGTGAATTTGCTGTATTAGAAAGGTGCAAGTTTCCTCCTCTATTTATAGCAAGTGCTTATTGAAAGGCAGAATTCTTCACAACCTGTAGTAGGGGGTGTCGATTACCTCAAATAGTGAGAGTCACGGATTTAACTTTAATCTTTTCCCTTCTCTGCTCCTAAAGGGCTGCCTGTGTCTGTGTCACAGAAGCTGTGGTTCTGGAAGACAAACTAAATCATTTTTTTTAATCCTTTTTGCAGTATTTCCAAGGCAAAATCGAAGGCAGTGCTGGGCAAAACTCTAGTGGTGTTACACCCATAGTGTACCCAAGTGGTCTGTGTTGTGTTAGACATCAATAGTGCCCATGTCGTAAAAAGATCACACTACTTTTTTTATCCTTTAGGTATTGACATGATCACCTCTTCCTTTTCCAACAGATAACATTCCTAATGCTGTCTGGATCTGGGACATTCAAAAGCTGAAGCTGTTTGTAGTCCTGGAGCAGCTGTGTGCCATCCAGTGCTTCCAGTGGGACCCCCGACAGCCCCGCCTTGCTGTATGCACAGGGAATAGCAATGTCTACTTGTGGTCCCCAGCCGGCTGCGTGTCCGTGCAGGTCCCAGTGGAAGGTAAGGTCTTGGGTGCTTCACAAGCCATCAGCATCTTTACTTACTGAATACTTTCCCACTTATCAGTCTGATCTGTTTCTGCAGGTGACTTCCCAATCGTCTCTCTGTCCTGGCATTCCAGTGGAGACTCCATGGTCCTTCTGAGTAAGGACAACTTTTGTGTCTGCTACTTGGAAAGAGAAGAGGTAAAATAACAACCCTTTGCATTAAACTGCTCACAAGTTTGAGGAGGAATGAGGACAGGGGTTGAACCTTTTTGCCCAGTGTGAAGTTATTGTATTTATGGATTACTTATTGAAGGAGCCTACTCAAACTCCAGGGTGTGAAGTACTGTGATTGCACTTGAATGAAGTGATGTAGCAACTGTGTAGAGAATGAGACCTGGATTGCAAGAAAACTGTAGTGCTTATGTCTTTGAACTTTCTCTTGAACTTCATCAACTATGAAACCTTGTTTTCTAAACCTGTAGCTGTGTGTATATAATGTATAGCTATTTAAATTTTATAATTTCCAATAAATACTTTGATAGTTACAAACTTGCAATGACTTTAACTCAGTGCTGAAGTCCGATTCTCTGTTACCGGTGAGGTGATTAATCCTAGCACAAGGAGACAGTTACTTGCACACACCAATGTATCCAGGCTGGTAAGACAACAGATCTTTCTGGTGTATTGGAACTAAATATTGTAGCAGAAGTAGATACATCAGGAAGATACTTTCTAGGGAATCAGGTGGTGTTAAAACAGAACAAGGTCTGTGGTCAGAAGCAAATCAAGTCCTCTAGTAATTGCAGTTATTTCCAGAGTAAGGTATTAACAGGTGATAGTAATTGCACCTGGTCTACTGTAGATTTACTATACTGAATCTTTATAAGAAGGATCGTAACTGATACTTTAGAATGATGCACTAAAGGCAATTGAAATGGGAGCTTTTGACCCAACTACTTAATGCCAGATGGGAGTGGATAGTTGGACAGGGAAGGACCAGTTGGACTGTCCTGTCTCTGTAACCCATGTAGCCGGCTGCTGGAGCCATCAGAGGAAGGGAGCCCACTGCTGAGGAATCTGCTGAATTCTTTGCTAGCTAATTTCACACCCTCAGTCTCCCCACAATGAAGAGAAACAAACAAATTGAGTTAAATTTTAACTTTACTGCAAGATTAATTATAATTAAATGGGTATCATATAAAATGCATTGAGGGGCATGCAGCTTGTTGCATTCCATCACGATTTCAGCTTTACAGAGGCTTCATAAAAGCACATCTTAGTCCAAAAACTACCACTGCAGCACAGCATTTATTCAGCTTTGTAGCTGTGCAGAGAAATGCTCTGATAAACAGCACATCTAGAAGGTCACACGCAATGAAAGAGGCGGTCAGAGTAACCTCGGCAGCAATTGCTGTTGCAGTCTCTTACGCTGCTTCTGCATTTCGTTACTGGACATCTGTATAAGGGTGCAGTGTAAATGAAGGTTGGCACCAGAGTTTTACTGGGCTCCAGGACAAGACCTGCCCTGCTGCTCTCCCAGCCTTGATTTAAGAAAAACTGCTAAGAATATAAATCTAGTCAAAATAGAGTTCCTTTTCAGTTTTATAAATAATAGCATTGAAGGCAGATGTGTTGGTGAGGGCTTTTGGCAATATTCTCTCAATAATTAAGTCTTTATTCTGTGGCTGCAGCAAGCACACATACACAAGAAGTTAGGAAGCCAATAAAGCCTTATTCAGGTATAGCTCATGTGGGCTGCTTCTGAGCAGATGCAACAGGGGAGTTTAATGCTGTTAGCTGACTGTTTAGCTACAGAATGACTTAACAGGCCTTAATCAAAGTGCTAAGGTGCCTGGAACTGTGGCCACTACCACCTCTTTAAGCAGTGAACCAAGCCCAAGCACGCTGCAGTGTTTGACATCACACACAGGGAGCCAGCTGTAAGGTGGCATGAATGTCTTACTGTGTCTTGGAAGTTGTGCAGAGTGCACACTGCCCTTAATTAACAATTAGTTAGAACATGTACTTAGAAATGACAAGTAACTGCTGCTAGTTAGCCTTGTGTAAATCAGATACACAGTATGAGTGACACTATCTGTATCAGATTAACCTGGCCTGTGTGTTCTCAGAACTCAGGCCTCCTCTGTGAACCTCCAGTTCTCCACCATCCTTGTGCTCTCCTGACTCCCTCACTTTGATTATCTGATGTTTTGCTGCTCTCCCCAGCCCCATACCAAATCACTTGCCCTTGAAAAGATGCCCCACAAATGATTTTAAAATCCAATTTTGCCTCTTGTCATGGAGTAGCCGAGTTTGGCCTCGTTGTTGATGAAGGACATCAATCCCAGGTAGGTCTCGATCAGCAGAGGACGCTCCAGCACAAGGACACCATTCGCCCTTCCTGGCAACGGAGACTCCTTGTGGGCTTTCTTCACAGCCTGGATAAGCTGAGTTTTGAAGTTCTCCAGCTGAAAGAAAAACATCACGTTGGTGTTTTTCCTGTGTTTTAAAGACTGCTGGATAAACAGCTCATGTTTGCAAGCCTCTGCACTGACTTGCAAAGGCTGAATGCCAGTGCTGTTGTTGTCATGTATCTTCCATGCCATGATAAGCTTTATGTTCTGAAATTTAACCTTAATGATACAGTTAATACCAGGACACTGTTTGTGTGTAACTAAAATGCATGGCCTAAATGTGTAAAGATTTACCAGCGACTAACGCTGTTTGTTTCTGATTGCCCTTATCACTGACGTGCTGAACATAAATTACTATGGTGCTCTGGTTTTAAGGGAAAGCAACTGTTGTAAGTAAAATGGAGAACCACCTAAGTGAAGGTTTGCAGTCAACAATTACACTGTTTGTTTAATTAGCTGGCAGTCCTAGAAGTCATCAGCCTGTTGGGTAAGTCAGAGAAGGATCCATCTCTTTGGCTTAACTGCTTCTGTTTAACTGCTGTACCTTTCCAAAATCACCCAAGTTGTGCCCAGCCTAAGAGCTCAACAACTCGTCTAGAGCAGGGGAGGCCTGCTCCTTACCAGGCAAAGGGAGGCCACCTTCTCATCAGCATCTGCCATGGGGTGTTCAGTGAAGGTGACGTATGGGATGCTGGTGGACCATGGGTTCCATCTGTTGATGAAGGAGGCGCGACTCTGCTTGTCCCACTGAATTCGAATCCCAACACCTTCTCGCCTGGTGTTTAAGACAACACAAGGAACAGGGTAAGACTTTGGAGTGTTTGAGGCCAGTTTAACTGGAACTGTGCTGTCTGAAACAGACAGAACTGGAAGCTGAAATACAAGTTTGGTAGTAAGTGTTTCCTCTAGACCAGTAACAGAATTTGGCCCCTGGAATATGCAAGCTTATAAGCTGAGGGCAAGAAGGTTACACTTGTGATGCCCAGGACCCAACATCTGAACTGCACTGCGATAGCCTGTGTTGACGTATGACCTGACATCTACATGTGGCTTTCTAGTAATGCTAAGGTGGTACTACTACTGCTACTCCTCACTGTACTACATAGAATCATTAGGGTTGGAAAGGACCTTAAAGCTCATCCAGTTTCAACACCCTGCCTGTGGCAGGGACACCTTTCACTAGATCACATCCATCCTGGCCTTGAACATTAATGGCAATGAATTGCTCCCAAATCTACTCATCTTACGTTGAAAGGCCTTGAGCAACTTGCTTTTTAATGCAACTGCTGACTGTCCCAGCAAATAGCAGCTATTCTGAGGTCTTAGTGAGGCTGAGCAATAGTTTGCAAAGTCATGTGAGTAAAATGAGAGTTCTCAGCCATGGCCAGCAGTCAGGGGCAAAGGTTGACAGCTTGAACTACTCACAGTGACAACACGAGTTACAATAACACTGCAGCGTTACTGCATCAACTCACTTGTTCAGAGACTTAGATGGGAACTCGAACTGTCCGACTGAGATGGTATCGACGGCGCTGAGGGCGATCCTTGTCACGTGCTGGCACTGCAGGCTGATGAAGTTGTATTTGCAGATGAGGAGGGACCAGTCTGTGATGAGAACCAGGCGCTCCTTCTCGTTGTTCCAGTGATCGATCCTGGCGAGGCAACAGGACTGAGCTTTAGCGGTGTTGGTCAAGGGCAGAAGAATCACAAAGGAGAATGAACCCATTCCATTACGGCCTTTGCTTTGAGTCAGCAAGTCTGACAAGAGGGGGAGAGTGACAACAGAGGAAATACTCTGATTTTCTTAGTAAGTGCGAGGAGTTGGAGTGTGTGCTCCAGCTATTGCCTGCTACTTGGGAACAAATGCTCCTAAACGGGGCAGATGAGCCCTCACCAGCACTACAGCATGTTTAACAGCCGTGGTACATGCTAGGGGAAAGTTTCCTTTATCTGCATGGTCTGATGGTATTTTCCTCTATAAGAACAGCCCATACACAGAAAACCTTCTCTGTTTCTACACATTCCATGGATAAAAGATTTTACCTTTACCTGCTGTCGAACCATCACAGCTATAATACTGTTTCAACGTTAGGGCAACGTAGCAGCAGACTATGTTTGAACAGTTAGGGTCATAAGCTTTTGGAGCAAGTTAACTTAGGGTCTTCATTTCACCCTTGGGTGGCTTTGGGCTGCATGGGGATAGGAGTGTGACGCAGCCAGCCTCGGCCTCTGCAGGGCTTCTGTTCTGCAGATAACCATGAGCAGCTAAAGCAGAGCAAAGCGGGGATGTGCGGGTTGGGGGCCAAGGGGCCGGGCAGGATGGAGGGAAGGCCGAAGGTGGTGGTGAGGGAGCGCCCGGGCAGGGACGGAAGCAAGGCCGCGTTGGGCAGGGGCAGCACTCACTCCGCCAGCAGCCAGACGCTCTGCACCTCCCCGTCCTCGGCGGGCAGCACGACCGCGCGGATCTCGCTCACCGCCTGCTCGATGGTGCCGGGCTGCGGGGCAAGGGGGGGACACGTTACCGACTGCCGGGGCCGCTCCGCCCCGCTCCCCCCCACCCGCTCGGCGGCGCGGCCGTACCCGGAACACGAAGTACTCC
>JAOEHY010038368.1:0-18404 GCA_025447955.1 Psilopsiagon aurifrons
GGAGCAGAGGGAAGAAAAAGGGGGAAGTGAGTGAACAAACTGCGTGGCTGATTTATGGCTTAAACCACGACAGTTGCTATCTTTGTAAAAAGCTCTTGAGCAAATGAGCTTTCTGCAGACTGTAGAGATGTATTTCAAAGGATGAAGATATGTAACTAAGATGTGTATTTATATCTTAACAAGACATAACCTTAAGAAACTTGATCTGCTTTGAAGAGGGAGTTGTCCTAAATATTTTTTGTGCTTCTTCAAGCCTATTCTATGTTTCAACTACATTTACTTTAAAAGCAAATAACCCTTCTATCATCATATGTATTCAGTTCAGGGGCTTCCAGCTAAACTTGTCTACCAGTTGGTAATTCATATTTACATTTTCATTTCAGGAAAATTCTTTTATTTAAAAAAAAAAAATAAATTTGTGAAATGCACACTTCGTATGTAATCATACAACTACTCTGTAGCAGACAGTCTATATTGAGCACAGAAAAAGTCTGAAAGGAAAGAGGCTGAGTTTTCCCTGAACTGTCTGTTCACAGGGAGATACTGATGGAGTAGTTGTTTGGAAGCAGAAGCTGATATCTCATGATCAGAAGCAAGGCCCAGAGATTAATGATGAAAACCAGAAAACAGCAGAGAGCCTTTCACTGTCACAGCAGTAAAAACAAATGTTGCTTATTACTGGGGACAAGCAGAAAAGAAACTGGCAGTAGCTGAGATGAACTATCCAGCTTTTGGGGTTTGACTTTTAGGTGTTATGTTTGAGGGGATGTAGAAAGTGCCCCAGATGGGGGACCCATAACAGTTGTCCCAGCTGAGACTTCTGTTTAGTAATTATAGTAGTAGATTTAGTAGTGTGTAGAAACAGAATCGATGTGAAATAGCAATTAAATTATGTTTTAATTTGTCATATTCTAGCACAGGCTAAATTATATTGCTTCAGAGACTGTCTTCCAATTTTGTCCTTTCAAAAGGAATTTTAAACATATGTATATTTGTTAATTGCACTGTATGCAACTGCCTCTGGAAAACAGAAAAGTAGTGATGTTTCAGCAAATGAAGCTGTCCTAAATCAGTTTTCTGTACCTGTTCCTGTTGAAATGCTGTTAGCAAAGTGGAACATAGTTGGCTGTGTAGATATGATAGATATATTCAGGTAGATATGCCCTGCTTGGCTGTGTGTCTTTTGTGTGTTTAGGCTGCTATTGTACTTATTCAGCATGTGTGTAGATGTAGGACTAGAGGAGACACTTGTGCAGAGAGACTGCTGAACTCTCTTCTGCTTCTGCTCACAGAATGCTGTTTGCAGTGGGCTTTGCTCCAAAGGCCAGAAAGCAGCCGTACTGTAAGTGAGGCATTTCATGTGTAAATGGGTGTGAAGTTTTCTCATTGCTGCAGGGTTATTCAGGTCTGTTTGCTCTCAGAATGAAATTACAATGATGTAATTTATAAAGAAAATGCATGGTTGCCACATTGCCCTATCCCTGGTGGTGTTCAAGGCCAAGTTGGACAGAGCCTTAGGTGACATGGTTTAGTGTAAGGTGTCCCTGCCCATGGCAGAGGGGTTGGAGTTAGATGTTCTTAAGTTCCTTTCCAACCCTAACTATTCTATGATTCTTTTGTTCTGTACTGATCAAAACATATAATTCAGTACATTCTGGAGCAGAATACCACATGAATTTCCTGTCCAATTGCTGCATATTAACCTCAGCTGAAGTTTGCAAAGGCAATTTGCAGGAAATTCCATAGGATAAATAAAAGGAGCCGGTTTCTGCACAGTGTTTCTGCAGAAGGATTGGGGTTGGGAACTCATCTTTCAATCTTGGGTCCATGGTGAGCCACTGTGAAGAATTGCAAGCAACAGGATTCAGATTTAGCAATTCCTTGTCCATCTTTGAAAAGGCATAGTCCTCTTCAGTTTGCTAAGGTAGTAGACTGCAGCACATGCCGAGATGGATAATTTACATTAGGCTGTGATTTTTATTTATGGATAAGATTCCAAAAGACTTTCTAAGTGTTTTTTGCACCCCTAATTTTTAGTGCCCTTTTCCCTTCAAAATATGGTACTCGCATCAGCCGAGTTGTCATTGATCCTAGCAGAGCAGTGAGTTCAGTTATCTGCTATTCTTTCTGTTAATCTAGCAAGATTTCCACTATGTGTTCAGTTACACCTATGTTGGTATCTTGCTTTCTTTGTATGCTTTTTAAGGTATCTCTTAAAATATCGAAAGTAATTGCTTTTTTTCTAATCAGAGAACGTAGGAATTCAAGCATTCAGTATATATTTTTCTTTTTATGTATTGATTCTGAAGGCTTTTCTTGTGTATTTGCTAGACAGCTAGTCTTCCAAAACATTAAAATTTTATGACTAATAATATCAATTTATAGATGGATTTGGAGAAAGACCTGTCAGTAAATAGGGTTCTAGAATATGAAATTCATTTTTCATCTGTGCACACATTAAAGTGCGCCAGGAAGGCCTAGACTGTGGCACTTTCAGGACAGTGTTGCCATTCATTGAAAGACAGTATTATAGTAGACAAATTAATTGAATAACCTAGTTCATAGTAATCCCATTTCTAATATTACGTGACGTAGTATCATCATCAAAGAGCTGTCTCTGTGCTGAAGAAATTAACCAAAGGTCAGATTTTCCCACCTGGTGTTTGAATTTTTTACCAGCTCCTTCTCTTTGAAATTTATGTTCATATGGTTTAATGTTATATAGTGACATAACCAAAGACCTAGTGTATCCAGAAAGCAAACAGCCTACAAATAGTTCTTTCTATTTAAAATATAACTGTAAGAAACAAAAAATGCAAAATATCCTGAAATATTTTTAAAATTTCATGTTAATGCTCTCCTATTGTTTTTGAAATCATGTAGCATTCTTTAAAGCCACAGCTGTATCATTTTAATCATCTGGAAAGAAAGAGAAATGCTTTTCTAGTAGATTAATGGATATCAAGTTTGTTTTCCATCTTTTTTCTTTTCATATATCAAGGAACTGTGGGTTATTTGTAATGATTTGTTTTTCAGAAAGATTGCACATTATTTCTTTCTAATGTTCTGTGGATATTATGGTATACTTACATAAAATTGAAAACACTAAAGATAATGCATTGGCCATAGGAAAATAAGGTACTAAATTAAATGAGGACTTGGTAATGAACTGGAAAATTAAGAATTTAGACTATAAATCATTCCTTTGCTATGACCCTTAATATGTGCACCTTCTGGAAATCACAAAGACTGAGACAAGAGACAAAAAAGAACTTAAAATATCCCTGTGTCACAACTAATCAAAACAGTATTTTTTTAATTCTACCATATTTTACTTAACACCTCCGCAGTGATATTGGAACTATATCATGGTTTTAATTTCAAGTTTAGATTATATTTGGTAGATTCGAGCTTGACCGTCTGTTCTCTATTTAATCAGATCTGTAGGTTATTTTCTTCACCGTAATGTTCATTAGCAATTTAAAATGTTACAGCTGCCTTCAAAGGAAGGAACTCACAGTTTATTGTGGTTTTCTCATGTGCTGCTTATTTTCTCTTTTGGAGACTTTGAATTATCTTGTTGACCTCCAAATCTTGCTGGTGTTTTTGAAATTTTAGAGAAGGTAGGAAGATAGAATCTTGCCTTTTGTGAAAACTTATGTATTTCCTAATGCTGAGAGATAGAATTTAGGTTGTAATTACACAGCTGTCTTTTCCTCCACGGAGTGTTGAAAGTGTATTAAATGAGCAGTTCTGTGTTCATTAAGTACTGTCCCACTGTTCAAAGCTGCAGCATTTAGAGTTAATTCATTACTCTCAATTTTTCTTCCCTAATGATTTAACCTATCAGAGGTAGCATCTTTTCATGGCTTTTAGACTTTAAAAGAAAGTTTGCTAAAGCAGAATTGGATTTTCAACATGATCAATAAAACTAAGTCTAAGCTACTCATAGATCACATCATTTGCTCCTCTTTCCTCACCTGTTTTATCACCTTTTAAAAGTGCCATGAGTAGACTAAAACATCCAACAAGGGAAAGTGTGTGTAAGCGTCTCATATATAAGTACGTACTTAAATTTCACAATATTGCTGAGGTCTAGAAAGGCTTCAGGTAAGTCCTTTAGAGAAGAACCTTCTCTTTGGTGTGTCAAAGTGTTGTTTAGAAAACTAAGGTCACATGTTCCTGGTGTTAAAACACATAAAATTGAGAGTCTTGGGTTCAGTTTTGGTTTTACTCACCAAAGTAGGGTTTGAAACATGAATCTTTCTTCATTTGACATTTCACTGCCAAGTGAGTTGTCTGCTACTCTCTTCTATGGCAACTTCACTATTCTGGGAAAATATTTCTATTCTATCTCAATACTGAAATATTTGCTGTCAGAAGAAGAGTGTTGTCTTCCAAACTGACTGCCTGTGAAAGTGGAAAGCCTTGCTTTGGAGAAAAGGATATTTAACCTTCTCTATCTTGGGCCTTTATATCCAAAACAAAAGTAAAAATAAGTATTTAATCCTTTTCATTTATAATTCCTCAAAATTCAGGATAAAATGCAGCTCATCCTCCCATTATGGAGTTAAGAAAATCATTGTCTTTGGAAAGTAGTACCTGAAGGCAGCAAGTAAGATACTGGTTTTAGGGAAAGTTCTTTTATTGTTTGTTTTGAATGACAATCATTGTGTTAAATTCAGAAAACAAAAACTGATACATGCACATAAATCCTTCACTGTGGCATATCAGGAAATGAGGATGTAATGTTTACAAATAGCGTTTGTAAAGCGGCCTCTTGCAATTGGGCACACTGTGTGTAGGCTGTTAGATTTTGGTCTACATAGACAAAAGTTGGGCTCAGCTTCTCTTCTTCACAGTCCTTTCCCTTTTCTTGGTTTAGAATTGTAAAGTCAAGCCTTGCACACTGCTTTTTGCAACATGGCTGTATGATGCTTGTATGAGCAGAGTAGCAGACATACCGCATATGGTGCATATGTGCTATATAATATAACATAAGCTGTTTTGGTGCTGTGGCATATAGCTTCACAAAATGGTGTACTTCTATAAGACCTTTCAACTTTAAGGATGTGAAAGCATTTGACAAATGTTGTTTAGCTGAACCTCATCAGCTCCTTTGAAATAAGCATCATTTTTTTCTGTTTTCTCACAAATGATAAGTTTGGCTGTGGTTTCACACTGAACTGATCAACCTGAAAGATTTTTCCTTTTCTTGGTTTTCTTTTTGGTTTCATTGAGGGGTTTTTGGAGTATTTTTGCTGTGTCATTCCCTACCCCACCACCCATCCCCCCTGCAGTGAAATCAGTATTTCAATTCACTGCAGTAAGGCTCTAGCAGCTGTGTCAACATTACAGCAGGTGGTGATACAGGAATTCAGATGCCTTCTTTAACATGGGGCAGCATGGTCCTTAAGCTATCACCAAAGAAACTGTGTGAAACAGCTTTTGACATGTAGCAGGCTTACTTTTTTTGCTTAAAATCACATTGAAATTGGTCACAGAAAATGACAAGAGCGGATAGACGTTCTAAGTGTTTGCATTAGTGACAAGACTGATCTGCAGCAGGAAGGAATATTGCATATGTTGTGAAGAAACATCTTATTTAGATTTTCCATTTTCTCCTTTGTTTCCATCAGTTTGTGAAATCAGGTTTTTTACTTGCTAAATGTCAAGCTTCTTTTGAGAAAATTGCAGCAGTGTGTTTGCAACTCACCCAGTAATTGCCCTGATTATTTCTGAAAGGTAAAGAGTTCAGTGAAAGTTAGGGAGATGGGAAGTCAAAAGAAAAAAAAAAATTGGTATTTCTTTCTAATGCATAGGCTTGTGAAGGAAGACTTGGCAAGGCTGTGGAAGTGATTGAATAATAGTATTTACTTACCATTGTATTTAATTTCTGCTCTATTGCTTTTAGCTTTCATATAAGCAAAGCATGACTCTTACTTATTTAGGAAAGAAAAAATAAGACATTTATTACAGCACTGAAGATGACTCTGGGGCAATCTCATAAGGATTGAAGCTGATTTCCTGCTGCATACAACTCATACACCCACACCCTCAATAAGACTTAGAGAAAAGCCTAAAGAGACAGAATTTTTCTGGGATGGATTAGGGGCTGACGCGTTTAGTAAAATCAGGAAAAACATGTTCTAAAAAAATTAAAAATAAGCACCCCACACCACCAAACCCTATTTTTCAGTTGAATAAAGAGGATAGGATTAGAAGTCCAAATGGGAGGAATGCTGGCCACAGGCAAGCAACCAGCTGGCTATCTGCAGCTTTGGAGAAGATTTAGTGGAAGAGTAGATTATAAACAGGAGCTAACAATGTCTTACTGTTAACTGCCATGGGGAGAGCAAAAATCCATCGGCTTACAGTGAATGAACTGGAAGAACACATATAAGATACAGTTTTTCATATTGCTCATTGGTGTACAGGGAAGTCCACAGATGAGCACAGAGCAGATTTAGAGAAATATGGCCTGGGGAATAGGAAGAGCTGAGTAACTGTGAAACAAAAGCTTGAGATACAACTCTTCTGTGTCTATAGTGGGTAGGTTGAGTGGAATACTTTTACATTGTAGTATTAGAAGAAACTGTCAAAGATTAAGCACTAGGCTAGGTAGCATATGGAATTTATTAAGTCCTCACTGTTGGAGGTCTTTATTAACAGGTCTGAACAGGAATTCATAAAATATGGTCTATGTAGCCCTGATGCTATGTGACCACATCCTGAGAAGTACAGGTCTAAGCTGCTGTATCGATTTCTCCATATAGTAGAAGGGACCTTAAAGATCATATAGTTCTAACAGCCCTGCCACAGGCAAGGACACTTTCCACTAGGCCAGGGTGCTCAGAGCCTTGTCCTGGCCTCGAACACTGCCAAGAATGGGGCAGCAGCAGCTTTTCTGGGCAACCTGTTCCAGTGCCTCACTACCCTCACAGTAAAGAACTTCTTAACATCTAATCTAAGTCTACCCTCTTTCAGCTTAAAGCCATTCCCTCTTGTCCTATCCTTACATGTCCTTGCAAAAAGTCCCTCTCCAGCTTTCTTGTAGGTCCCCTTTAGGTACTGGAAAGCTGCTATATATAAGTCTCCCCAGAGCCTTGTTTTCTCACTTCTCCAGGCTGAACAAGCTCAACCCTCAGTCTGTCTTCATAGGAAAGATATTCCAGCCCTCTGATCATCTTCATAGCCTCCTCTGGACTCACTGCAACAGGTTCACATCCTTATTTTGGGACCTCAGAGCTGAACGCAGTACTCCAGCTGGGGTCTTATGACAGCAGAGCAGAGAGGGAGAATTAACTCCCTCAATCTGCTGGTCATGCTCCTTTTCATGCAGGCCAGAATGCAATTGGCTTTCTGGGTTAAAAGGACACATAGGAAGGGGTAGGTGCTCACCTGTACTGTGTCCTTTTGCATGGAGGGTAGGAGAACAGCAGTGCATAACTGCCTGCAAGCACATCTAGAAAACAGAGGCAAACTGCAGACTAAGATAGCTGGACTGGAGAGATATTTATCTCAAACAATATAATTACTGTTGCTGATCCTGCTCTGGGGCAAAGAGATGAGTTAACATCAGCTCTTGAGGGGCTTTTTAATCCTCTTTTAACCACTTCTGTGGTTAATTTTTTATTTTCCTCTAAATGCTGAAAAATTATAAACATATTATAAGAAATTACTTACTGGACAAGAACTGTATTTCAGTTGTATGTCCTCCCCAGCTGTTACTGCAGTAACTTTCTAATCAACAACAAAACCGAGAGAGATGTACAGAAATAAATGGCTGGAACTCAGTGAAACACCAGAATATGAGGCTTTTGCTGATAGTTTTTGCTTGTTTAGAAACACTCCCATCTCCGACTATATCGGCTTGTCGCATGTCTCCATGAAGATCATCGCTTGTGCAAGCAGTTTTGTTTTATTCTTTTGCAAACCTATTATAGTGGGAGATAACAGTATAGATAGCTTTTGCGTAGGAGAAGTCTCACTCTCCAGGATTGAATCTAATTATCTACCTATATTTCAGTCAGATAATGCTTCAAGAGTTCATACTTGTTTGCTAAAACAGTAATTTGAGTTGTCACCTTTCTTCTAACTTACTATTCTTTCTAATTTTCCATTATGTGACTTCTAGCCAGAAAGAACTCTGTTGGCACAAATATTTCCTAGTTTTGGATCCCTCACTCTGGAAAATATCAAAGACCTTCTAAGATCAGAAAATGACCACAAAGTTCAGACTTCTTTTCTTCTTGCTGGAAGAAAGTATCAATATGAGGCCACATTTCAGAGGATATCTCAACGTCAGCATGCCCACCACCCTCTTTCAATACACCAAATATTAAAATTAACAACTGAGTATTAGAGGGAAAAAGGAAAAAATAAAACCCGAGACCACAATTTCCTAATCAGATGTATATAAAATACTACATTTGAACTCAGAATTAAATATTTCTTCTGACAGAATTTAAAAATATCAGTACATCTGTAATTTGGCCTCATCCTTTACAGGTCAGGCATAAGATTTATTCAACTTGCCACTGTGTTATCATGTTGAACATGTTCTGCTCACAAAATATAGTCAAGCTTTGGCTTTGAGAAGCCCCTCTGGAATTTATGCAAACATATCTTTCAGTTGTTTATGGCTCATTTCACTGGGATGGAAGAAATCATCCTGCTGACCCAGAATAACTATTGAAAGATGTTCTAAGAAATGAAGCATTTCAAACTTGCACTGGTACAATTCTATGCACTGATACTATTTTGCATTCATTTGCCATTATTAAAAGCATGTATTTTTTCTAGTCTGATTTTCTTAGTGTTGTACCTTTTTAAAGTGTCAGTAATAATAATAATTTTAAAAAGAACTAAAATTTAGCAGTTATATACACCTGTAAATGTAGTCTACATAGGATTATGTATGCTATGAGTTCCTGAGGTCTCTGATTTTTGTCTTTCTTTCATATTTCCTGCTTACAAAAGTGGCTTTGCTTTAATGCCTGGCAAATACAAGACCTTTTCTGTTGCCTCCTACTGAGCCTGCCAGCCTGTATAATCAGTCTCCAAGTCTGCCACCCTTGTGAAACATCTCACAAAGAGAATCTTTGATAAAGAATTGTGTAATAGAGTGATAACCAGTCTCTTAAGAAATAAAATACCCTAGTGCACCCTAGTAAAAAATCTGATTTTTTTTTTCCAAACACGCTTTAATAATGAAGTAAAATAAATTTTGTTGTAATCATATTCAAAAAAAAAACAAGCTCTCTCGTGCTTGAAATGAGTGCCATGAAATGGAACAGCAATAGTTACCTGCTGCTTTGACTTCAGTTCTAGATATTTTCTTTGGACTGTGAACTGAACTTCCGGGATGATCTGGTGTCAGAAATGGTTCTGTTTCTCAGATTATGTGCCTCTTTGGGGCATTCTCTTTCCATTAAAAACTGCTTTTTGGAAAAAAATCTTCCTCTAACTGTTCTGCATCTCTGTGAGGATCTCAGGGGAGTGAATGCATCTCTAGGGAGTGAAGGTCACTCTGACACTTGATATTTAAATCCAGCAAGAAATTAAGATTTAGCCTGACTACTAATGAATTATCCCTGTTGCACTGGTAGCACTTGATGTGCAAATGTCATTTGAATGCCATTTCCCGATGCCAGACCTAGAAAAACATAATGTTTAGCTGTGCAATGTTAAACCAGTTGTATGATGTATATTTCACACTGCCTAACTAACTATTCAGATTTACTGCATAAAGTCCTCATCAATATGCCATCTGTTATAGCTTCAGGACCATGTAAAACATGTTTACATTAGTGAAAAACATTCATGACTAACTATTGAGTGAGATGTGAAGACAACGACAAACACTGGGGAAGGTTTGGTGTGTTTTTTCTATAATTAAATAGCTTAAAATATGCTACCCAGGTTGTTTGATTTGACAGAAAATCCTGTCCTTAGAAAGCTATTTTCTTCCTTCTCAGTATGGTAGTAATTTATTAAAAAACAAACCAAAACAACACCTCTGGGGAAGAATTTTATCTTTGCTGGACATATTGGGCAGTGTTATAAATATTCTTGTGATTGTTTTCTATAATTTATACCTCAGTGTGGCAAAGATGTATAGTCTAAGTATTAGTTTACCTTTGGTTTAAAGAACTGTTTCAACATAAAGGGTTTAATTTACTAGGTCTTTTGTTAATAATTTTGAAATCTAATGAGTTACAAAAATGTTATACTGTGTACAGACATAATGGTACAAAAATGTTTGAAGTTTAGTTGTCTGATAAATCCACAATCTATTAAATACAGGTTATTTTAAACTACAGTTTTGTCTGCCTCAATTAAAGCAGATCATGAATATTCTTATTAGCATCCTGGTTTCAACCAAGCTGGGGAGTATAGTCCTCTTTCCTTGCTTTTGTCAATAGACAGAAAGAAAGGGAAAGATGTAGCATTAGTCTTTTTGCATTGCTTTGTCTTGTGATTTATTGTCTTTCTGCTCTGGGGATCTCTGAGAAGGGCAGGTAATCCCTTAATGAGAATGAATCAACTAATGCTTTTATCTGGCTCACATATCAGGTAGATGGAGAAGGTATAGAACAAAAGTTTCAAATTCAAAGTCTCAAGTGCAAAAAAATAACTTAAAAAATTTCTTCTACTGGAAGAAATAGAATAGCTGAATACACAGCAACAGCACCAATTAGGTCTGGGGAAATCATAGCTACATTTCTACGAGACTACTATTATATTTTCTTATGCTAACAGAGAAATTTTTAACCACAGACACTTAAAATACAATTGAATGTCCCTTCAATGTGTACACATCTTATGGCAGAGTATTTACGACAGTGGCTCAATTCTCTGAAGTGTGACCTTCATTTCCTCTCATATCTGAAAGGAATAAGCTATATTTATTAAAAAAAAAGTAAATATATCTGGGGACATATTTATATATATATAAATTTATGTGAGTATATATTTTCTCATTTTTCTAGTACTGAATTCAAAACTTGCTAACATAAGGGAAGGTCTGACAGAAACCACTGTTGTCATCTTTATTGCAAGTTACAAAAGATTGTAACTCATTAAAGGCAAGCAATGATTCACCTGTGTATAAGCCTTATAAACACATATGTAAGTGTGCATTTCTCATAGGCAGAGAGCTGATAGACAGGAAATTTTTGAAAATTTTAAAGATACAGAAGTAAATTTGCAGGTGTGTCTGTGGTATTGATGGTGATTTATGGTACAGGTAAGCCTTATGCCAAAGCATAGCCCAATTCTTGCTTTTCTGTCCACCTTCACTCACCTTTCAAAGACTGTAGCCTCCTATTCCTGACTGTTCCCAGGTTTCAACCATGTGTTGTGATTGCAAATTATTATTTGATTTTTCCCCACCACATGCCCATAGGTCTTCACCTCTCTTCTTTTAGTTTGAGTTCACCAGAGGTAGCTACATATGGGCAGGCACCAGCAGAGATTGGGAACATCTATTATAAAGGATTAAATGAAGCTTGCTGGAAATAAACATGAATTATCGCTATGATGGACACAGTATTGTAGACTTAGAGTTTGCTTCAAACTTTTCATTGATCAAGAGCAGAAAAATATCTGGGACAGATTACCTCAGAGCATGCTTTATGTAAAAGAAAGAAAAAAATAGGGAGAGGCTTCTACCTTTTAAGGCACTGTCTGAAAATCAGATAATAAAGTACTGTATTTTAATGCTTTCCTATTTTATCTGTAAGTGGCAGTCAATGTTTTAGAAAAAGTTGGACTAAAAGATTTTCAAGAAATCTCTTTTCAAGCAATTATTTACTAATGTTTCCAATAATACTGCATCCTCAACTTTGGTTGGGCAAGAAGGGGAAAAAGGATGGATAGCAAATAACTGAAATGATGTGCTTTCTAATTACATATTTCTAAGAACTGAAATGATTTGTTATACTGTGACTTTAAGTCTTTCAGTTCCAATAAACCTGTATAAAAATCTACTTTTTTTAAAGAGATTTTGTACAACAGTGTAGCAGAAGAGTTTATTTTAAACAAATAAGATAAGAAAACCTATCAGGACTCAGAGCATAGGACATGATTCAACAAATCCATAATTTCTTCATTTCTTTCTTTTTTAAAAATAAAAATAAAATTTAAACAATAGTCATTTCTTCATGCCTACTCAAATGCAGGCTTTCTCTTTTTGGTGCTTTTATCTTTTCAGTACTTTCCCTATACCACCTGAAGTGCTTCATGAACTTGGTGTGTGTGGATACTGGCACAGCCGTTCTGCAGAGCACTCTTTTTTGCATTTAAACCTGGTCTTCAGAGAATAATTCCCGATCCCCGAAAGAAGTTTATTAGAGGTTTGGGTGCCTTGCTGAACATGAAATGTCTGTCTCTATTGGGCAAAATAACCCCTATGGTTTATATTTCATAGATCATAGTAACTGGGGAGTCTTTACAACCAGTAAGTCTTGATCTGGTAATGCAACTGAGGCTTAAATAAATGAAGTAAAAGATAGTCAATCACTTATTAAGCATAAGTTTAGTGGGCTTCTGGTTCTCGATAAATTTTTTTTGCAGCTATCTTCTAAAGCTTTTGGAATGTCAAAAAATATATTAACACATTTTTTTTATACTTTCCTCTCCAGTGGATGAGTCATACAGATGGAACCTTTACAGTTTAGTCTTTTAACAGGGAGGACAACCCCAGGGTTTGTCCTGTGGCATTTTCTAAGCTACATAATCTTACTTGATGCCCAGAGCTGTAGGAGAAATTCCAATGAAATTTCAGGGCTGATTCTCTGTCTCACACCCAATTTGGCAGATAACCAACTTTCATCAGATCATGGAAGTGTTTACCACTAACTCTTGGTCTAGTCTCTGTTATGTTTCAAGTCACTTTCCTGAATCCACAGTTAGTTTCTGGGCAATACCCTAGTACAGAACTCCAGAAGACTGAAAGCCTCTAAAATACTAGGAATTATCTTGTTTTAGGAAACAATATCTTATTTGAAGACTGTCATCAGCAATAGCTGTTTTCTTGTCCATGTAACTTAGTGAGCGGAGGGTATGCAGAGCATTCACAGCACTGACGTATGTAAATGTATTTATAAGTATCCTCTCTGGAGTCATTCTGGAAAATCCACTAAAAAAAGTGTTGAAACATGTTTGGAGATTAGGCTTGTGGTTTGCTCTTAAGTGTGGATGCTTTTTAATAATGGGTCCAAAATGCTAATTATCGTACAGTTTATTAATTGCAAGGCATTTTGATTCAGTGAGACTGGATTCACAACTACAAAAAAACCCCAAGAAATTAGGTGAAAGGGAGAGATCAAGATCAGTGGTTGAAGGAAGGAATGTACAAAGTCAAAATTTCCTTTTTTTAATTTCTTAACTTTGTTCATAAGCATTATAAGGCTTTTCATTCTCATTTCTCACTATAGTAAGGGAAACTTTAGCGTTTTAAATAGCATGTCAATTACAAAATTTGTTTTAAAAAACTTGACTGTTCTTCTAACAATAAATCATTTGTGGATAGAATCGTTAATATTTCAGTTACTCCTTAAAAGAGATTAGACTATGAAAACAGGGTATTTTTAGGTTTTGGAAGCTGATTCATAATAAGTGAAAGAAACATTTTGCAAGATTTCAAAAAGTTTACCTAAAGGCAGCATTCTTCTAAACTTATATATTCTCAATATCTAAACACTACTACATACGACTTGACATATTCCTAGTAGAAATTATTATAATAAAAATTCCTAGTGTTAAATTATATGTGCCTATAATTAACTCTCTTGTGGCATAAAGAATATTTAAAATATGCTTTTGACAAGGACCTTATTTTGTCTTTCAAGACTATTAACACTCCGATCAGAGATTATCTTCATAGAATCATATAATGGTTTAGGTTGCATGGGACCATGTAGCTCCAACCGCTCTGCCACAGGCAAGGACACCTTCCACTAGAATAGGGTGCTCAAAGTCCTGCTCAGGCTGGCCTTGAATACTTCAATGGATGGGGCACCCACAACTTAGCTGTACAACCTTTTCAAAGCCTCACCACCCTCAGAATAAAGAACTTCTTCCTTATATCTAATCTAAATCTATCCTCTTTGCATTTAAAGCCATTCCCACTTGTCCTATCGCTACATGCCTGTCCTGGCTCAGCAGTAGCAGTCATTTTTCTCCTCTGTAGCTGGTGCAAAGCTGTGTTTTTGACTTTCGGCCTGGGAACAGTGCTGATAACACCACCAATGTTTTCAGTTACTGCTTAGAACATTTTGGTCTGGCCAAGGACTTTCTGAGCCTCATGCTCTACCAGGGAGGAGGGGAAGCTGGGAGGAAGCAGAGACAGGACACCTGACCCAAACTGACCAAAGAGGTATTCCATACTACAGCACATTATGCCCAGGATGTAAAAATGGAGGGCAGAGACCCAGAAGGGTGTGGGGGTTCGTTGCTTGGTCTGGGTATATGTGGTGAGCGGTTGTATTCTCTTTCCTTGTATTTCTCTTGTCATTATTATTATTGGTGCCAGCAGCAGTGGTTTTTGTTATACCTTAGTTACTAAACTGTTCTTATCTCAACCTGTGGGAGTTGCATTCTTTCGATTCTCCTTCCCATCCCTCCAGGAGCTGAGGGAAAGAAAGAGGGGCGAGTGAATGAACTGCATGCGAATGCCCTTGTAAAAAGTCCCTCTCCATCTTTCTTGTAGGCTCCCTTTAGGTACTGGAAGGCTGCTATATAAGAGCTTTGTCTTCTCCAGGCTGAACAAGCCAGATTCTCTCAGCCTGTCTTCATAGGATAGGTGCTCTGTCCCTCTGATCATCTTCACAGCCTCCTCTGGACTCACTGCAACAGGTCCACATTCTCCTTATTTTGTGGCTGGCAGAGCCAAATGCAGTACTGCAGCTGGGGTCTCATGAGAGCAGAGTAGAGTGGGAGTATCACCTCCCTGAACCTGCTGGTCATGCTCCTTTTAATGCAGGCCAGGACACGGTTGGCTTTCTGGGTTGCAAGTAGACACTGCCAGCTCTTGCTAACCACTGCCTCCAGGTCCTCTTCTGGACTTCTTTCTACCCAGTCTCTGTCCAGCCTGTATTTGCGCTTGAGATTGCTCCAACCCAGGTGCAGGACCTTGCACTTCACATTGTTGAACTTCTTGAGGTTTGTACTGGCCTGCCTGTCAAGGTCCCTGAGTGTCAACCACACCACAGAGCTTGGCATCATCAGCAAACTTGTCCATGTTGCTGACAAAGACGTTAAACAGTGCCAGTCCTACTACTGACCCCTGAGGAATGCTCAAAGCCTTTTACAGGGCTTTAAGCAAATTACATGCATACTTCCTGAAAATAAAATGGGTCCCACAGAAATCCTGCTGTGCCACCGAGCATATTCAGCCGATTTGTTATATTCTTTGAGCAGGTATTATTTCACAGGTATGTATTTGAAGGACTAGATTGGTGCATGGAAGAGATTAATACAAAATGCTAAAAAAAACCCTAAACCAGACATATTGATAGTCTATTGCAACTGTTTGCCATTACATTTTTACTACAAGTAATTTTTAAAGAAGCAGTTAAGTTTAAATATGCTGTCTATTTCAGGAGATAAATTTTCAACATGCCTGAATGGTTTTACAGCTTGCTAAGGAAAAGATGGATTTTGAATATGAACTCTGTTCTGTGTGAGATATAGTCTGAACAACTGTGAACATTTCAAAATTAATCCATTCCAAATTCTCTGTTACTTCCCTTTCCTCATTAATGGTTTTAAGTCGTTTCAGAACCACACAGATATCTTGACAAGTTTTTTAAAAAAAGTCAGTGCTGGAGAGAGAATATTTTTACTCTTGTTAAAATTGTCTTGCTAAGTAGATATTGATCGGATGCTATAAAACCCTACAGATGAATTAATTGCACTTGAGGAGGAGAGAGGAGGAAGAAACTGCCACAGGGTACTGTTAACTTTTAAAACTATGATGAGAAAAATAGGACTGCACTGTAATTTCAGCTGGGATTCTGGCATAAAAAAGAGGAGGTTTGGGCAAAATCCTTTCAATCTATGAAATTTTCTCTCCCTCTTGCAGGGTTATTGATTAGGCCTACTTCAACTGCAGATGAAGCCTGCAGCAGGAGAGAGCAGATCTTCAGTCTGCCTCTACAGATCTGTTAACATCATTAGGTCTGGTTAGAGCCATAGCTTCTCAGCAGTTGCGCTGGTAGAGCTGTGTGAGACCCTATGCACTTTGTTTGGTCTCTTCAGCTCTGTTCTTCCATATTTTAAAGATATTGAAATGCTTATCAAATCTCTAGCTATATCACGTGCAGTTTTTCCACATCAGATAATTTTCAGTATAAGGTTTTAGCTATGCCTGGCTGGGATTGCTACCCTTGACTTCCAGAAGAGGATGGTTAAATGTTTGTTCTTCCTGAACCAGGGCTGGGGTCTGATTCTTTCCACAGAATTTGGTGAAGGGGGATGGCTCTGGGGTCACTGGGACAGAGAGATTAAGCAGCCCTGTAATCCTAACTCATGGAGAGATTCATGTTGTGGCTGATCAGCAGCCAGTCCAGATGGGCTGCCCACACAGGCCTAGATCTGAAATGATTGAGAAATAAAGAGCTGGGGCTGTGTGTACATGTGATATTTAATTATGTTAATCTCACAAGATTTCATGTGGTGACATCATATACAAGAAGCACGATAATTAGTTTCTAAAACAGTAATTGTTTACAGGCCTACTTATTTATCCCCCAGTCATCTTGGTGTAAGTGCTTATAATTGCAGTTTCCTATGTGCTATGAAACTTAGCCCAAAATGTTTTGCCAGTTCCATGTCTATTTAGTTCTGTTTGCTTCCACACCACATTGTTCTGTGTATAATTTTGGTTCCATAGCTTTTTTAAACGACAGAATTCTCAGCTGCTGAAATTTGTACTGCATGCTAAGGTAGTGTCCCTGAGAGTCTTCCATTCAAGGTCAAGTGCAGGTTCTCTGTAGGTGGTCTCCAAATATCCTGGAAAGTTTTCAGGTTCATCAGCAAAATCCAGGGTTCATATTTCTAAGGCAGGGGTATGTTGACATTCATCACCATAGGCTTTGGAGAAATTTGGAACTGCTGAGTGCTAAAAGGAATATTTTTTCTATCTCTTCCAAATAGATGTGGTTAAATTCAGAAGCTGATTATATAAATTATAGTGCAAAACTAATCTACAGCTTAATATTGAGTTACAGACAAGCAAATCAGCTTTGATTAAACACAACAGCATGATTTTCAGACATCTGTTATGTCTACCAAGAAATTAATATTTTTTTTATTCTCACTGGCACACTTTTTTCAAAATAAGGCGTTCAGTTTTGTCTTTGAATGAACATCAAATGTTCAGAATCTGATTTTTGTTTGCCTGAAATTTGTTTTGAACACGCTAAGGAAAATGTATTACATTCCTACCAGATTTAAAGGATGGGTTTCTTTCTCGTTTCCCAGCCTGTTTGGGTTTTAGTTTGTTAATGCTAACCAAGCTGAAACATCTTATTTGCTGGTTGGTTGTCTCTCTATAATGCAAATTGTATTAAAAAGGGTTCAAAACTTTACTAGAAAAATCCTGCTTGTTTGTTTACTGCAAAAGACAGACAAATAGCAGTAGAAAAGCACTTCAGCTGTTCAAGTCCATACCACAAAATAGTTGCAACACCTAATGAGTAACATACTTACACTGATGTCTGGGTAGGCATGCACCTTTCTCTCTTGTCCATGCCTGTCTCTGCATCAAAATACTTTCAGTTTTTGAAGTTGTTCTGTAGCTGTTTAGGCTTTTATAGTTTTAATATTTCATTTTTTTCCTATGCTATATCTTCCCATATTTAAAATCATTCCCTAATTTGTTAGTAACATTTAAATCATCTGGAAGGCTCAGTAATGTAGTGGAAACAGTAAGAGAAAGCCTATACTAAAGACAATTTGCAAGTATCAAAGTAAAAAAAGAGGATATAGCCTTCCAATCCTAATTTCTTATGAGCTGCCCTCTTCTTCAATTTTCTAAAGTGAATATTGGTATTACCCACTATGTACTGAGAAATACAACCGGAGATAGCTATTCCTCTCAGATTTGGTAGTGATTATATTTCATAGTTCTTTACTGACAATGGCAACTCAATACAATAATCATCTGCATGCTAAAATAGAACAAAATCAGGAATGTTTTTCCAGGAATTTCATCTAATTTTTATGCATAACTCAGTTTCTTTTCAAAGAAATACTCTTCCTATTGGGCTCATGTGTGTCATAAATTCTATGATGAACACCTAATAAATAAAGACAGCATCAGATTAGCTCCAAAGAAGGATTAGTCTAGGATCAGTGCGAGGAAAAATGTCTGCAGTAACTAATTGCTTGCAGTT
>JAOEHY010038369.1:0-10106 GCA_025447955.1 Psilopsiagon aurifrons
CCCAGGGAAGCTGTGAATGCTCCATCGCTGGCGGTGTTCAAGGCCAGGTTGGACATAGCCTTGGGTGATATGGTTTAATGGAGGTGTCCCTGCCCATGGCAAGGGGGCTGGAATTGGATGATCTTAAGGTCCTTTCCAACCCTAACTATTCTATGATTCTATGTATCCAAACACCAGCATTAACTCAGGTGCCCAGGCCTCTGTTTTTCACTTTTCAGTGTTTGGCTGGTGCTTAGTGTACCAGTATTTTCTCAAGACTTCCTTTCTGTGGTGAAAACAATCATTTGATCTGGGTATATAAACTTCTTGTGCATCTCACTGTATGTCTCTTAATGCTTTAGAATAAGCATCATGTGCTTTATCATATGCTTTAGAATAACCATCATTTTGTTTTCGGAGGGAAGCAGGGTGGTGGTGGTGTTTCTTCTGTTGTCAAGCTGCTGATGTATTGTATTGTGTAATCTCCTTTCTAGAACAAGAAGAGCCGTACCAAGACCTCTGGATCCTTGTGGGAAGAGGAGAGGGAGCCGGTCTTACGGCTGCTCACACAGCTGCTGCAGCTGGATCTCCGTCAGCTTTGGGGCGGTTTTGTGGTGGAAGAAGAATTTGTCAGGTATGGTATGGAGTGGATGTAAAGGTGGGATGAGTGACTGGTTTTCTGGAAGGGGGAGTTAAATGTTAAATCTGCCACTGAGGCAGTATTACAGCACTCTGCAGGGTGCAGGTCGCTGGGAAACTGAATAAACTATCCTTAGGCAAAAGCAATATGTTTAGGAACCACTCCCTTTCCTCATGTAGGCATCTCAAATTTAGATGTTATTCCTCAGTTTTTTAAGGTTACTGGAAAATAATCTGGTTTGAGAGAATTGGAGTGTGCTAGAATGATGTTGGTGCAAGTTGTGAGTTTTGCTGTCTCTCTTCTGTGACTTCAGCTTAATGACAGGAAGCTCCTACCGTATCCTGGAGAATCCAGGTATCGGCCTTCAGAGGTACCGGGCCACACGGGAGGCTGTGACACATCTGCTTGCTGCAGCTCTGGTTCACTATGATCACATGTTCAGTGAGTTCCTGCTCTTCTGTCATCTTCCTGAAGACATTCCCAGTTGCTTTCCCTGACCTCTTTCTTCCTTCTCACGTACAAAAGATGCCACTCTGAAGATCACACAGATGCTGCAGCACTTTGAGCATGTAGCCCCAGTGTTTGCACAGGCAGTGAGCCTCTGGGTTAAAGAGTACGGTCTGAAAAGCCTGGTGGGTGAATTGCTAAGGTGAGAAAAATACCCCAAGGCTTGTCCTTCTATCCCTAGCAACTTGAGGCACCCTATTCCTTATATTTTCTTTCTTTACAGGGAAGTAGGACAGAAATGTCCTCAGGATCTGGCTCATGATGCTTCTGTGATCAAGGGTTATGCTGTCTTTATAACTGAACTGGCTGAACAGATTCCAGCTCTGGTGCTATCAAACATGAGCGTTCTCCTGCGTCACTTGGATGGGGAGGTACATTCCCACTTTCCAGAGAAATCAAGTGGTGGAGATGCTGCAATCCAGTTTTTCTGTCCAAAACCAGAATCTCTTTCACAGAGATCAAATTGCCAAAGCATGCCCTTACCTAAAAGATGCAAAGAAACAGAAACCATGACGTCTGTCTGGTTGTCACTCTTGCATATCAGGAAACAAGAAACTGCTTACTGTGGGAGATCCCAGCTGCGCTCTCTTCGTTTTCAGTCCTTAATGAGTTTGTCATTGAGTTACTTTTTCTTAAACTGTTCTTAAAAGCCATTAATTGTTTCTCAGTTCTTGGCTTTTGTGTACCTAGGTGGGCAGCAGGGTTGGAATACTCTATCTTGCAGGCAGCCATGTTCACCCAAAATCTGTAGTGGAGAAATTCACTTAAGGCTGGGGCTTAGAAAGCCCAAATTCTGGGCCATACTTCCCCTTGACATATCAGGTCATGTATTTTTGTCTGTTCCTGGTTCAACAGCTCTTCTTTTTCAGAGTTACATGATGCGAAATGCCATTCTGGCAGCTATGGCAGAAGTGCTCATGCAGGTGCTGAATGGTGACCAGCTGGAGGAAGCTGCCCGTGGTACTCGGGACCAGTTCCTGACCATGCTGCAGGCCCATGTCTGTGATATCAACAGCTTTGTACGCAGTCGAGTGCTGCAGCTCTTCACTCGAATCGTTCAGTGCAAGGTAAGTCTGTGCTAAGGAAATGGTCTTGCTTTAGTCATACTTTCCCCTGCTGTGTTTTGTAAGGAATTTCTGTCACGCTGCTCTTTGTTTACAGAGGCTGGAGTTTAACAGAGAAGGGTATTGTCCCTGTGTAGGTGTCTGCGGTCTTTCTCAAAAGACCAAAGATCCTAGGGGCGAGGGAACTGGGGAATGCAAATTAAATGCTCTTCTTTATTAACGGGACAGCCTAGAAAGAAGAGCACACCGTACAAGCTGGTTTTGGACATTGGTTTTGTAAAACATCACCCTTGCTGGTAGACTAAGTCTCAACAGATAACATAACTTAAGTCCTTGCTTTCAACAGAGGTTGATCAGAAGCTATCCAGAGATCCCTTCAGACCTAGACATTCCTATATAAATCTATAGTCTGTGCCTTTTAGTACATTAAGATGTCTGCAGTAAAATAGCTTTTTTCTGAGTGTCTCAGCCTTCTTAATAACTTTGTCTCTACTCTCATTTTGTATTAGGCCCTGCCTCTGACTCGGTTTCAGTCTGTGGTATCACTGGCTGTTGAGCGTCTTAAAGACAAAGCTGTGGTAGTAGTTAAAAATGCCATCCAGCTCCTGATTGCGTTTTTGTCCAACAACCCCTTCTCCTGCAAGGTAATTCTGACTAGTATGATGGATAGATTAGATGTCTGTATGCAGGCTAAATATCTGCAGTGTGTTATAGCCAGGGCAGCAGCCTTTCCGTGTCTTGTGGGAGGGACAGTGTAGTGTTTGATTCTTCAGGTGACAGCTTTCTGGTTCTCCCAGGCTCAGATCTTGCTTTCTCTGGCTCTGTCCTCACTTGGTGTAATTGGTAGATATGCTGAAGGTAAGAAAGGCTGTGTTTGTGGAAAAACCTGCAGCAGTTTTGTGTGGATCCACTGTGGGGTTTATTTCCTTAGGATCAGAATTAGAACACAGCTGCAGCTGTGTTTAGCTGTACTCTCTCCTGGGCTTTTGAGCCTTGGACTGTCAATTTTCAGGCATTCCCATTCTGTAGGATGATGGCCAGAGTCTACAAATCCAGTTTCCACAAATAGGGTTATCTGAAGGAGCTGACAACTTAAAGTGGGGAGTGGAAGTGGAAGAGAGGAGAATTACCTCCTTTCAGGAAAAAGAGGATAAGTAATGTATTTCTTCTCTTCCTGGCATCTTCAGCTGAGCTGTACAGACTTGAGTGAGCCACTGAAGAAAGAAGTGCAGAAGCTGCAAGAAATGAAGGATCGTAACAGATCTGCAGCAGGTAATTCCCCTTCTTTCTCCTTCCCAGGGCATACCAGGGTTTCTTTTATCTCATCTTAAATTTTCTCCCGGGTTGTGGTGGCTTCTGTCTCTGATCTTACTGGTGCGAAACGGTGAGGCCAGATAACTGGGATTAAGCTCAAAACAGGTTTTCATACTGTAGTGTTCTAAAAGGGCAAAATTAATATCCATACCTAGATCAACAGTCCATTTAGCTAAATATCCTATTTTTAGGGTAAGAACTGAAATTACCTAAGAACACCCTGCCACGTTTCCATTTCCAACCATTCAGCAACTCCCTGAGCCATAATTTTGGTCAGATAATGATTTAAACTTGATTAACCTTGAACCTGGTGCTGCCTACAAAACAGTATCAGATGATGGTTCTCTCTTACCTGTCAGGCTTTTTTACCCTTAGTGGTTTCTTTTTCTTTCTTGTCTGTTCTTACTGCAGTGTGGATAGTGAATAGCTCCTGCTGGGGGAAAGAGGGAATAGTGCCTCCTAGGGGAGGAAAGGGAAGCAGAATTCCTAAGCTCCAAATTAGTTTCTTTCCCCATTTAGGGTGTCATCTGGATCTCTGTGATCTTCATTCCCTCTGTCAGTTTTGGTTGTGGTTTGGTTGTTTTTAATAGGTCCAGTGATCACCCCAGAGGAAGAGTGGGAAGCAATGCTGCCAGAAGTTACGGCTGCCATACAAGAGCTCTTTCAGCCACTGCAGGAAGAGGAAGAGGAGGTGCTGGAAGTTGAGAAAACAGTGGAGAGTACATTGAAGCAAATCACTGGCCTGCTGAGGAAGCTGAATTACAAGTAAGAAGGCTCTGTATTTTGAGAGAGTGTTTATCCCAAGGGATGGGTCAATTTCTTCTTGTCTGTGCAAGAAGGGTTTTGAGCTCCAGGGTAGAGGGATGATTTCCAGTAACATTACTCTGTAGGGAGACGTTGACCTGGGCACCCAGCACAAGATTTGAGCAGGAGCTGCTTTTCCAGGTGTTCAGGGAAAGTTGGATGGTTTCCCTTATGTTGTGCCCTGACAGGTTGCTTGTGTTCTTCTCTGGGCAATGTCATTGTCAGGTGTGCAGCCCGCCTTACACAGAAGGCCCTGGGTCACTTCCGGGGAAAGGAGCCCTTCAGCAGCCTGATGGAGGAAAATGAGGAGGCAACAATCCTGGGTGTTCTGAAGAGACTTTACACAGGTAACTGCTTTGCATGGCTATGTCTCTTCCGTGAGACTAAGCTGGTGCCAGAGCTAGACCAAAACCCTCTGCAGTGCCCTGTCCTTCCTTCTGACCTGTGGGGCTCAGTCCGTGTGTATTTGACAGCTCAAGGTAGAGCAGCACCATCTCTGGATCATTTTCTTCTGTAGTGGCCTGGCATTTTGGCTGAATCACATAAGGCCTGGTGCTTGATTTCTGGTCTGAACAGTCCCATGTTCCCAGTAGAAGTGCATTTCTGATGCTAGGGGGTACTAGTGTTTGCCTTCTCCCTCCTCTGCCCTGATTCCCTTTTAAGGCCTTTGGGGACCTGTCAAGTTCAGAGTAACCCATTCAGCATTTTAACGGTGTTTTCCCCAACTTTACCATTCCTGTCTCTGCGTCTCTGCTCCTGTATTAAGTTGGCATTTCTGTGGTGCCATTTTAATACTGGAACTTGCTCTACAGTATGCTGAGATTTTGTAGCCAAGTCTGATGGCAGAATTCGGATTTTTGTGTCCTCACTCTTGGAAGGTGTCACTATGGAGTGGAGAGAGAAGGGTTAAAATGCCCTGAACCATGTCTGTTTCTCCTGTACCTTCAGTACTGCTCACAAAACAAGTGTTCATGCTGTGCAGGTTCGTGCCCAGGTGAGAACAGTGAGGATCCTCCACATGGCAACAGTGGTCTTGAGAATGAAGAAGCTGTACCAGAAGAGCAGTCTCAAACAGAGCTGATCAAACAGGAGATGTTGGTGCAATACCTGCAAGATGCTTACAACTTCTCAATGAAAATCACAGAAGCCCTGAGCCTGATCAGCAAGTTGATGTACGAAAACTGTGTCTCAGGTGTGTGAAATAATCATGTGTCTCTTTTCCCCTGTTCATTTCCAGATCTTTCCCTTTGCTGAAGAGGAGGTATTGGAGTAGTGCAGCTCCAAGGGAAGGGGAAAAGGTTGGAGGAACTACTTTTTATGGAGCAGATGTTCCAGGCACTCACAGGGTATCTGAAAAGCAAGCACTGTCTAAATGGCTGTCATGAAAGAGTTGTGTTAGGGCATGAAGGGGCTCTTTAGGAATCTGGTTTTTAAATATCAAGGTTAAAAATGTTTCTGAAAGCCAGGTAACCAAAGTTACTTAGTTTATGGAAGCTTCATCTCAGCCATTGTTCTCCCAAAGTAAGCATGGCCAGTGAAGCTGGGTTGTTACCTGCTCAGTGCCCTGTTGCAGCTTCAGGTGTTATGCTGGCCACAAGAGGGGAGCTGAGAGCTCGTTTCTTCCATCTCACCTTTCCTTACAATTTATTCTGTAGCTAAAAGTGATCCTGATCAACAGGCTCTGTGGCCTGCTCCTCTTTAGTGCTATAGTTAAAGGTGGTTGATGAGTAGAACTTTTAAATATGGTCTCTTTGCTCTTCCTCTAAATGTATTGCATTAGATTTAGCTGTTAACCTGTGCCCATTTCCTCCAGGAAGTCTATGTCTTTGGACTAGTGACCCCTTTCTGATTTCAGCAAGCAGTAGCAGTGATCTTAGATGTTTGTAAGGCTTGCTACGAGAGCAGGATGCCTATGAGTATGTTTTAATGGGCTCTCAAATGGGGAGTAGGAAAGAACTGCACTAATGCAACTGTTCTTCTCTCTGCAGTGGTGCAAGAAGCCATCGAGTTCTTTGTGACAGTCTCGCAGTTTGGTGTGTCTGAGGCACTGTCTGGAGTCCGCAGGATGCTCCCCCTCATATGGTCAAAAGAGCCTGGCATTAAGGAGGCTGTGCTGAACGCCTACAGGAGGCTCTACCTGAGCCCCAGCAGCGATTCAGGGAGGTATGGCTCTTCATAAGTGTAAGTATTCCTCCCCTTGTTTCTATTAGGGAGCTGTTGGGAATGGACAGGAAAAGAAATCAAATTTGCCCCGCTTCACTCTGAGCTGAAATGTAAGGTCAGGTATCTGATTATCCCAGTCTTCCATGGCTCCTGCTGCGGAGCTTCTGTTCTTGTTTTGTTGCTGCATTCGTGTGTAGGAAGTTTATGCAGCAAAATTCTGTGTGAGACCTTACAAAAGGAGAAAAGGAGAAATTAAACTGTTATCAGACACTCACGGCTAATATTCTCATAAATGCCACTTTTATCCAAAGCACTGCACCAAGATACATGTGCCCAAATTACCTGAGTAGGGTCTCTGCATGATGGGGAACAAAGGGTGTCAATTATGAATGTTCATCTGGTCAGCAGGCTTCTGGATTGGCAACAATAAACTGATCGTTTTGGACAGCTCTTTCAACCCTTTTGGGTTGATTATGGTTGATTATTTGGTTCTCGATTATGGAAGCATTCTACGTCTGAAGTCTTGCATACTTCTGTGGGCAAAGTGGTTGACTTAAATTCTCACATTTTGGGTTTCTAATGGCTGTAGTCACTCATTCTTTGGGATGAGTGTTATACAATGTGGTCTAAAGTTGGATGTATCTTTCTGTTACCAGAGCTGGCTTTCTGTTGACAAGTCATGCATGCTGTGGCCTTGTCTAAGTGTAGGCATTCTGCTTCTGATGTACATAACACATTCCTCAGTGTTTACTGTCAGTTGTGTCCTTAGTTCTTCAGTATACACTGTTTCTTTATCCCTCACGCTATACAAGGTTAGTTGTTATCATTTGGGTGCTTTCACACACATTGCTATTTATATTTCATTCAGACCAGTCTTCAATCTGTTTGTGACAAATCTCTACACATGGTAGATGAGAGGATGTTAATGGGGTCTTTGTTACTGTTTCTTATTGAAGATTTAGGGGTGGGAGCTGGGTACCACTTGCATGCTTGCTTCTTCCACACTAGACAGGAGCTGTGTCTCCTCTCCTCACTTGCTCTTTTTATTTAGCATTTGCCCACATGTATAATCCTGTTGGATACACATGTTCTAAGTGTGATAGCTGGTGAGATGCACCATACTTCACCCTCATTTGTACCATCAATGCAATAAAAAGCACCAACTACTTCTTCCTTTTTCTTGATAGTATTGCTTGGAGATGACTCTCACCCAGTTTGAGCTCTGGCCTTATTTGTTCATAGACAGGCTTTCAGTTTGTTGTGTTTTAGGGAATAGTACTTTGACCTGTGGTTGAGAGCAAACTGCAAGTAGCTGGTGAGTGCCTCTTGTTGAGTTTTTAAGCACTGAAAGGAGCAGAAGTGCACAAGGCAGTAGACTTCTGAGCCTGTGTCATGCTTGTTGGCACTTGAGCTGGGAGACTTGAAGATCTCCAGCTTGTGGAGGGGGAAGTTTTCCTGTCCTCAGGGATCAGTTCTGTTGTCTAATAGATTTTCTCAGCTCTATGAATAGGAAAGTAATTGTGACAGCTGCTTTTCCTTTTTAATATATATTTTTTAATAGCTTTATTTTCTTTCCCCCTCTTCAAAGGGCCAGGGTCCAGCACCTGGTATGTTCTCTCTCTCTCATCATGGTGGATGCATCGCTAGGAACAATACAGTGCTTAGAAGAAATAGTGAGTATTTGTCTTGCCTGGGTTTAGACTGTATTTGTGATCCTAGATGTTTATTAAAATGGTAGTCACTGCAGTTAATGTCTTTGTTGGCTTGAAGTCCATTCTCCTCTGCCCCTCCCTACTTGTTATGTTGCGTAGAATCAACTCGGTTGGAAAAGACCTTTAAGATCATCAAGTCCAACTGTTCCCCAGCACTGCCAAGGCCACCATTAACCCATGTCACTGAGGGCCTCATCTACACAGTTTTTGAACACTTTCGGGGATGGCGAGTCCACCTCTTCCCTGGACAGCCTATTCCAGTGCCTGATCATCCTTTTGGGAAGGAATTGTTCCTAATCTCTAGTCTGAAATGTCTCTTGCAGATCTCAGAGTTTGTACAGAAAGATGAAATCGAGCCTGCTGTGATCCAGCTGCTTTGGGAGCGGTTCACATTAAAATCTCAGTGCTCCTCGCTGGAGCGACGTGCTGCTGTGATGCTGCTGGGGCTGATGGCACGGTGAGCGCAGGGACCCATCTGATCATTGCAGTGGGAGGATATAAAGGGATTTGATTTTTATTGAGGAACTGTGGGTGCTGCATCAGCTGCTTTTTTTGTTCTGCAGCTTCAAAAGTAGCAACCACATCATGGGGCAATGAAGCCTGAAAGTAAGCGTAGTTGTGCTGGGTCCCACCAGCAGCATCTCAGCACAGCAACGTTACTTCTGTTGTGTTCTGAATGTCCATCCTTTCTCAATGCTTACTGTGTCACAACTTTGCAGCTTTATGGTTAAGAACAGTGAGAAGCTCCTGCATAGAGATACCTGCCTCCCTTTCTGGGGCAAAAAGAGTGTAATTGCTCTGCAAGGTCTTCATTTTCTCAGTTTCCCAGCCAAGTAGCCCTTTGAGGGCAGGGGGTGGGGTGTGGGTGGGGTTCTGTGGTGGTGATGTCTTGTTTCCCCTAGTAGGGAAGGCAGTGGTGCTTGTCACCAGTCCTGAGCTGTTGGACTCTCTTCTGTTTTGCAACATTTTTCTTTGTCTTACCCATCTAAATTTTGCTCCTTTCTGATAACAAGAGTCAAGAATCTTCTTGCTTTACAAAGGGAGAGTGTGCCCAGTGTTGTCCACTTCAGAGAATCTCGTCTTAGTGGAGTGTGGGTTATATTGGCTCTTGTGGAATATTGCTTGCTGCTCTTATAGCTATCTCTTGAGTCATTGGATGGAATTTTTTTTCCCTCAAATCACTGCAAGACACAAGGGGTATTTCTCCTGGTTATCTGTAGTTCTGTAAACTTTCAGCAGCAACTCGAGTAATACCTCTCTCCCTTCCATTCCACAGAGGGAATCCAGAGATCATAGGTAGCAACCTGGATGTTTTGATCACAGTAGGGCTGTCTGAGAAGGTATGTGAAGACTATCGCCTGGCTCAAGAAGTATGCAATGCCATCTCCAAACTTGCCAGGAACACTAAGGTAAGACTCTTAGTCTGTTTTTGAGGTCATCCAGAAACAGTGTTATGCAGAAGCAAAGATGGGGGGGAAATGGTTTGTACTGAGAAAGGAGAGAAGTGATTATATTTTTACTGATCTTAAAATTAAGTAGGTTGAGACCATTTCAGCAGCACCTGGAAAGCTTGGCACACATCAGTGAACATCTAATAAAAGAGCTTCCGTTAGGTAACAGGTTGAATTCAATTAGTAAAGAGTTCAGTGCACAAGCAAATCTTTTCCTTTCAACTCTCTTCTTCATATTCCCAGTTCTAAACTGATTTGTGTTTTCTCAGCCATGAAGCCCTTTCCTCTACTGATGTGATTCTTTTGCCCTTCATATTAGTTCATATTTGGGAGTTGTCAGTTGTACAGCTGAACATAAAACATGGAAGGTTTTTAAACCTATCCGCATTGAACTTTGTCATGGGTTCAGCAGTAGCAGTCATTTTTCTCCTTCTTAGTTGGTGCAGCACTGTGTTTTTGACTTGTGGCCTGA
>JAOEHY010038369.1:10206-28451 GCA_025447955.1 Psilopsiagon aurifrons
TCCGTCTTCGGGAGGCTGTGGGAAGCAGAGGAGGGGCGGCCCCGGGAGCCGCCGGCGGCAGAAACCGCCCGGGAGCGGGCTACTGCTGAACCCATGACAACTTGCAACATGATGCTCAATGACTTCTTTGGAGAATAATTTATACTTTTATTTTAATGTACTTGGTGGGGGGAATTCTGTGGGTTTTGACTGAAGCATTTAGGGCATTTTGGTTTACGAATTTCAGCATTAAACCAGCCCTCCTTCACACAGCTCCATCATTCTGTGTTTGCCCCTTCCACTGGGAACATTACTGCAAGATCTTAAAGAACGTACCACAACATTCTTAAGTGTTTTGAAGGCAGTTGTAATTCAATTTTAGGTTGACTTAGCTCTGCAGTTAAGTTTGCATGTGAGAAGGGACTGAACTGTAGATACTTGGATGACTCTGGTAACTCTCCCCAACCAGAAATTCAGTACAGAGAGGAGGACTATAGTGAATTGAGGAATTCAGTTTCCAGCTACTGAAGAGCTTTTAAATCCTCAAGTAAATCCTTTGGTTTGGTCAAGTTTACCTTGATCAGGCAGACACAGATGTGCTGTGATATGTTGGGTGTTGTCCTGTTTGGTTTCTCTGGGTTATCTTATTTCCAACTTAAAACAGAGAGGGACTGATACAGAGTATATGCAACAGCCTAAGTGTGAGGTGGGGTCAACAACCTCACACTGTCCTCTTTAATTTCTATTGGTGATATTTTGCTTTTAAACAAAACCTAGTGGTTCTGGAATCCCCCCAGGCAAGGACATGTATTTATCTTACTGCTGATAATCCTGGAGATGTTCTAAGGCTTCCTTCTTCATTCATTGTGGAGAATGAATAAATAATATCAGATCTTTAAAGAATAATTTTGAGATTTCAAATGAGTTACTTTGAGTCGGCCTGGGATCATCATTTGGCTAAGCTTTAAATTCATGCAGTCCTGCCACCATGCCTTCAAAGTGACAGTGATGTTCCTGCTGTGTATTTAGCTGCAGAGCAGTACTGGATATCCCGGCCGTGGGCCTAGCATGGATTTGATTAGCATTGCGCACACAGTAAAATTAAGTACGGGGAAGGGCAGCGGGGGATCTCTTAGATGGAAAGAGTAACTCATCTGTTCTCTCCGCAGCAAGCAGTGGGGAATAACAGTACACCTTTTCGACTGCCACAGAACCACATGCTCTTTGGCTGCCTGAGTGAGACTGTGACTAAAGGTGAGCTGAAGTCAGCAATAGGATGGGAGGAGATAAAGTTGGGCTGTGTGATGTACCTACCACACATCAGCCTGTGTTGTTGCTGATGCGTGGTACGTTGCTCTCTCTTCTCATCAGGCTTTGCCCAGCCAAGCTGCCACTGGATCCCCTTCATGGAGGCAGCAGTAACACTCATCTATCAGCTAGCAGAAGGGGCAGAGGAGATATGTGCTCACATTCTGCAGGCGTGCAGTCAGCAAGCTCTGGAGAAGCTGAAGGAGGATGATGAGCAGAAAGCTGGTGAGGAGAAAAGCTGTTGAAGGAGATCTGTAGCCATGGTTTCCAGAGCTGTGATTGGGTGGCCTACAGTAGCTGCAGGAGGAGAATAGAGTTGAGGGGCTGGTGGAGGTGTTGGTATGGAAGGGTGCAAGTGCTGAGAAGGACTCTGTGAAGCAAGGAGATGGGTTATACAGTGGGATTTTGCAGTAACTGATGGGGGAAAACGTCTAGGTCAGCACTGAACTGTAGTAATTTTTCTCTGCTAGATTCGGGGGATTCTCCCAGCAGAGTCTCTGATGGTGCTAGCAGTCTCCCCACATTCCTGCTGATGCACCTGGTCTCCCTTGTGGGGCAGGTGGCACTGCAGCAGGTAGCATATTTGGAAGTGTCAGTGAGTGCAGAGCTACGCAGACGCCGCATGCTCAGAGACGAGGAGAAGACCAAGAACCGTTCTGGCAGAAGCACGAAGAAGCAGAGACCCCAGGTGAGAACTGAAGGGTTGTTCTTTTTTCACTCATGGGAGCTCTTCTCGTGTCCCAGCTACTGCTACAGCAAACTTCTGGAGAATGAGCTCCGGAGGATGCATGAGATCCAGGGTGATGAGTGCTTTGGGAATAGAAATGGACAGGATAGACAGGAAGGTCCTGGAATGACCCTGCTTGATAAAGCTTTCACACTGGTCTTGGGTTTTGAAGAGGCAGAGGGGAGGGAATGCAGAGTGATGTTTTGGCCATGCTTATCTTCCTGCTTCAGACAAACATCTGTCCATTCATCACCTCCTTTCCTACCAGTGCAGTCTTTTGCAATTGCTGCTAGTGGTGAGAAACACCCATTTGTGCTCCAAGTTCTGGAAAAGGGTCTCTGCAGTCTTGTTCCATAGGGCTTGGAGGTCCTGTCCTCTCTCAGGTGGTAATGATGGAAGCTCTTCCTCCCTTGTGTTGCTTTTGCCTTGCTGTAAGATTTCCTATAGTCTTGCTCACAAGACCAGCAATTCAAAAGCCACTTTGAACTTCTTGCTTTTAGGATTTGCATGTTCCTTAAGTTGTGCCAGGCTTGGGCATTGATGCCAGATGTGTGCTGTATGTCTCTTATAGAGCTGCAGTAGCTTGGGCTTTATGTTCATTGGTGTTCTGTGGCATGTGGACTGGCAGATCCTGGACTACCCTTTATTAGCTTTGTTCAGTTCTCAGGGTAAAGTGGGTTATAAACCTCCATCAGTCTGGTTCTTCTCAGCTGTAGCCATGCTGCTGGTAACAGGCATGCACCTCTTTGTGAAGGAAGGGTTATTTTCGCCTGCCATTTTTTTACGGTCTTCCTTTCTGCACAGAGCACAGGAAATGAGACCACTATGGAGGAGGACCTGGGCCTTGTGGGAGCCACAGCTGATGACACTGAGGCAGAGCTTATCCGCAATATTTGTGAGACGGAGCTTCTAGATGGTAAGTGTGGCTGTCACTGAGGAGCACTTGCTCTGCCTGCCTGTGAAAGAATAGGTACAGTGGGCAACAGACCCAGAAGGAGGAAGGCTGTTTCTGTCAGAAGGAAGCACTCATTTTTTTTTGTCTGGTGTCAGTTTCTATGTAAGCTGTCTCTTTCTTTGCTCTGCCTCTCTGGAGGTGGTTTTTCAATGGTGAAAGCGAGCCAATCAGTTTCTATAGTTTACAGAAGTTGTGGGATAAATGGAGTAATTTTTCTTAAAGAGGGATGCACGAACAGTGCTCTCATACTTGCTGTCTTTATGCCTACTCCAGGGAAGCATCTGTTGTCCGCCTTTGTTCCACTGGTGCTCAAGATCTGCAACAACCCTGGGCTCTACAGCGATGCGGGGCTCTCGGCTGCTGCAGCCCTAGCTCTTGGCAAAGTCTGCATGATCAGGTAATGGGCAGTCCTGCTGGTGTTCTCTTTCCAGCCTTCCTAGTACTAAAGCACAAACAAACAGTACAACTCCTTTCCTGTGTAAAGAACAAACAAAAAGAGCATCCAGAGATAGTATTTTCTGTGTCTGCTGTCTGAGAGATGGGAATTTGGTATCTATGCCTTCTTTTCTCTACCCTCTCTCACCAGCTCCGAGTTCTGTGACTCTCACTTACGCCTGCTGTTCACTATGATGGAAAAGTCCAGTCTGCCTGGTGTGAGATCCAATCTCCTTATTGCAGCAGGAGATCTGGCCATCCGTTTCCCCAATCTGGTGGAGCCTTGGACATCACATCTCTATGCCAGGTAATGCTAGACTCATTGCTGGGAGAGGACATGTGAGAGCTCTGTGGAAGGGTGACACTGGGCCTCCAGAAGGTGAGAATGACCCAGGAAACCAAATTTGAAGGTGGCAAGAAAGGCATGCAGCAGATGTAGGCTGTGGAGTTAGGCTGATGTGGGTATCAGGAACTTGATATTACGGAGTACTGAGATACTCAGCCGCTTTCTGCGGTAACTATATGCTTCCACCAGGTTGCGGGACCCCTGCCCAAGCGTGAGGAAGATGGCTGGACTGGTGATGACTCACCTCATCCTCAAAGACATGGTAAAGGTGAAGGGCCAAGTGAGCGAGTTGGCAACTCTGCTTATAGATCCGGAGGAGGCAATCGTGGGAGTGGCTCAGAACTTTTTCACTGAACTCTCCAACAAGGCAAGTGCATGCTCAGGGACCTTACTTCACAAGAGTGGGGAAAGGCTGCTGGAGGCTGGGCCAACCGCACAAGACTTGAGTGTCGGAGAAAGGTGTTTAAGTGGTGTATAGCAGTTGGCTGGCTGTCCTTCTGCATTACCTAAATGAGGAGAGAAAAAAGAAACTGCAACATGAGTTTTGTTTCAACCCTGATGTTGCTGAATTTGACCTCATCCATTCACGTCGGAAAGCAGGCTCCAAACCAGTGTCTTGTCTATTTGCTTTCTTGTGTATGCCTAGCACAGGGCTGGGAACAGTTTTCTGCAGCTTACCTTTAGGCCTTACAACAGAGTTCCCTGACCTTATGGCTCAGGCAGTGCACCACCTCTAAAACCTTTCAGAGTTGATTGTGTGACATCAAGACACTTAAATTGAAGTAGCTACAGCCCAAGCAGGTAAGAACAGTGGCAGTGTTACCCCTCTATGCTGTTCATTCAACATGAAGGCTGCTGTGGGCACCTCAGAGTTTGAGGCCTGCTGCCTGAGAAGCTGCAGTGATACTGGGGCATTACTGTTTTGGCTCCCTGAGTTAAAAGCAGAGCTGGCCCCCTGGCTGCACTGCCTTCCTATGCCTGCAGTGATGACAGACTTATATGACAAAACCAGGTAAAAGCATTGGCAAAGGGAATCTGGTTTGGGCCATTTCAGGCAAGATGGAAGGCAGCTCCTTGGGCTCAGCTGCTCTGAAAGTTTCCTTTATCAGGAAGCTTTTTGGTTGGATTGCAACAAGGTTGGAAAGTGATGAAACTGCATCCAGGTCTGCCAAAGAGCAGAGCTGTTGCAAAGCAAGGGTTGCAGTTGTTGTCTTGTTGATTGGTTGGGGGTTTTTTTACCCCTTAACTTTGGCCAAGTAGTCCTGGATAGGTTTTGCTGGCTATGTTACAGCTTGTTTCAAAAAGCTGGTATTTTCAGACCGTAGGTTTGGTCTGGGAAGAAAAGAGGTAATTTTAAGTGTGCAGCTTATTTGGCTTGACTTTAGCTGTCCTTCATAATTCCATATCATGTAGAGCCTTTGTATTCTGCACAGGGTAATGCCATCTATAACCTGCTTCCAGACATAATCAGTCATCTGTCAGACCCTAACTGCAGCATAGAGGAGGAATCCTTCCGCACTATTATGAGGTATTCTGGGGTTAAAGAAATCTCTTTTGACTGGGACTATGCTTATGCAAAGAGGGTGACAGATCCAGGGGAGAGAAACTACAGTGACATGTACAAGTATGCCTTTTCAGTTGTTTTCCGTGGTTTAGCTTTTTCAGACTGTCTCTGAAATGGAGTCATGCTGAGGGGAAGCGATTCTAAAGTCACATAGTTGGGGTGAGAAAACTCCACAGAGAGTTTCCACTAGCTCATTCAAAATGATTTTTCCCTCCAGAAAAGACAAACAGTTGGGTTTGCACACAACAGCATGGATATGCAACATTAGAACGGGACAGATTTGAAAGACTCTGCTGCCTTTGTCATCTTGGTGGCGTACTGGCTTTTTGTAAGCAATTTTAGCAAAGCTGTATTTCAACTAAAAGGTTTGGGGGTTTGGTTTGGTTTGAATGGGGAGGGGGGTGGTCTTGTTGGTTGGGGCTTTTTTTCCCAATGAATACTCCACAGTATAGAGACATACTGGAATATTTCAATCTGAGGGTACCAGTTTCTCACAGACAACACGAATAGTGTCTTTAGTGGTAAATGACAGAAATTTTCCTGTCCTATCTGAATCTTAATCACATGAGGCTTTTTCTGAGCTGCCTGTGTCCCTGTGGATTACAGAGAGAGGTGCTAGACAAAACAAAAGTATTGCTGTTGCTGAAGAGAAGAACAATAACAATCTCCAGTGATTTTTCAAGTAGTCTTTTTGTCCATGAGAATCCAGTGCATTTAGGAAGAGGGATGGAATTTTGACAGGTAGGAATTGCAAGAAAGGCACAGAAGAAGTCTATTAGTGAGGCTGAAATTGAGACTGAAAATAGTTTATGGCTGCAAAAGCAGATAGGAAAACATGGGATCAGGTTAACATTTAAGTTCTGTTAGGCTTTGTTCCCACTTTAGAGCAAAGTAACGCTCACTTTTGCAATGATCTGATATACAGCAACACACCTTCAGCAAATTTATAATGAAAAAGTCATAAGGATGGTTTTGGACGCGGGAACAACAATACTGCATGCCACCCCACTCCCTTCGTGCTAGACTGCCAGCACCCTTGTGAAGTGAGGAGATTGTCTGGAGGTGCATGCTCTTCAAATTGGATGGAAGGGGTGGCTCAGAAGCCAGCAGTGCAGCCTTTTTGGCATCCTTCCTACCTCAGACCCCACACAGATGTTTTCACTCTGTACCTACAAGGGTCTTTGCTTTAGCTTGATTTCTTAGTTTCATCCTAGGTAGGGGCTAATTACATGAACACACAGTTTTAGTTGTACATTATGTCGTAGCAGCTGTCCCTCAACAGCGACTGTGGTTACTGTTTGAAATATGTATATGCTTATAGCTTCTCCTGAACCAAGTCTGAGGCATGCCAAGCTCTTGTGTCTTCTTTTGGAGGACCACCCAGCTGATCACTGGATAGGATAGCTGCAGGCGTCCCATGGTGTAGGCAGAAATGGAGGTTCCTCTCTGTGCTCTCAACTTGGCCATTTTTTCCCTTTGCAGATATCTCCTTTCGTATATTACAAAGGACAAACAGACAGAGAGCTTGGTGGAGAAACTTTGTCAGCGATTCCGGACTGCCAGGTGGGTCATAATCCTAATTTTTCTGACCAGCAAATCTTCTTAGGAGTTGTTAGATGAAACTAGCTCGTATATGCTAGTTTTAACAGGTGCCCACCTGTTCATATTCTTCACATGGCAAAGTAACAAATGCTGATACAACCTGGCTTAGGTGTGTCCCCCATCTTTTTCTTTCCTATCTTCCTCGTAAAAGTACATACACCTTCACCCCCCACCTCCAACTCCATGAAGAAATAGAGTAGACATTTATCTGTCCCTCTGTCATGTACTTTCAGGGATATCTTTGCTTTACCTTCCACTGGATTTGGTGCACCCTGCCTTACTCTGTTCCTGTGGGTTTCCTCCTCTATCACTGTGGCTTTGCCCTTGAGGTTTAAGCTGTGTCTGCTTATCTTGGCCACTTGTACACAGTGCCTGGGCATGTGACCTGCTCAGTTGCTTCAGGGAGTAGCATATTCCCAGAAATAGTTGGATTCTGTTTCCTGAGCTGGAGTGGAGAGTGGACACTCCCTCCAAAATTGCCACTCAGGAACACTGGTGAACTCTTCACATTTGTAAAGAAACATCTGTGTGTAAGCCGTGTGTAAGCCATGTGCTGCCTTTACTAAAATGCCTTAATAATTCTGTTTCACAAAAGCTGATCATTTTAATGCATGCTACTGGTAATGCTAGAGCAAGACTCTTGCTCCAGACTTAAAACAGGAGCTTATCAGAAAAGATTGCGCAGCCACCATTGCCCTCCTCAGCATTTCTGGAGTTCTAAACTTAGCAACATGCCAGGTAGTGTTCAGACTTTAAATGCAGAAACACCTGGATGCCGCAGCTTTGTTCTTCATCTGCCTGTGTTTGGACAGTGCATTCTGAGAGAGCAGATGCAGGACCAGACTTCTGGCCCCTCCAGTTTGTATAGATATATGAATAAGAGGGGCTTTGGCCTAGCTTTTCTTCTTCCCACTCTATCACAGAGAGCTACATTAAGGATGTTTGCCTGTGGGTTTTTTTTTCCTTTCTTTTTAGTAGCTTTTGCTGGGATTTGAATGTTGTCTTTTCATACAGCCATTGTTATTTGTTCACCTTATCTTAATGAAAACTGCTTTCTTCATGTAACTGTCCAGGAAACAGAGAGAGAGAAAACATCAAGTACAGCTTCTGCTTGAGACTATTTCAAACATGAAAAGATAACCAGACAGGGGGTTTTAATTACTCAGTTGAAATAAGGCCCTTCAAAAAGATCTTCACCTCACTGTGTTTAGTCTTTTTTCCTCATAGCCAGCAATAACTTGTGATGCTTTTTAAATAAGTGACTGTGTTCTTTAACAGTGAACCTTCATGTTTTTCTGACAGACACTGAGTCAGTGTCTTTGACATGATACAGTGGTAGTTGTGCATGGTGTGCCATGGCAGGCTGTAACTGACCTGTAACAGAACCTGAATCTCATGTTATGCAGGGCAGAAGCACCTGCAGGAAATGCTTTATCCTCATGTGCTGTAGATCTAGGTAACATATACTCATCCTTACACATCCCTTTTCATAAGCACTGATGGCAATCTTTGTCTTTCCCAGAACTGAGCGTCAATATCGGGATCTGTCCCATTGCCTTACTCTGCTTTCCATCTCGGAACGGGGCCTTCAAAAGCTGCAGGACAACTTTGACTGCTTTGCAGACAAGCTTCAAGACCCAGCTGTCTACAGTTGTTTCCAAACTGTGCTAGCTCGATTCCGCAGAGCAGGCAGCAAACCTGAGGCTAAAGTAAGGATGGGGGGCAAGTGTCCGGGCCAGGAAAATTCTTGGGAAGACCTGCAGGTCTCCATTTACGCAGGCTGCTCCTCACCCCCCCCCCCCCAACAATTTATCGAAGAACTTCGTGGCAATTCTGCTATGGATGTAATTTTTTTTTTTTACCTTTTTCCCCTATGTTCCATCTCCATCAGACTCTGGCTGAAGAGCTGGAGCAGAAGGTGTCTGCTGCCCACAACCGAGGGCTGGATTCAGCAGAGACATGCCAGAAAGGCAGTGCAACTCCAGTGCCAGAGCCAGCCAAGCGGAAGCCAACAGGAAGTATGTTCCTTTCATGTGACTGCAGCCTTCCCCCTGATCCTGCATGGACACCTAGGGACACTTCCTCAGCTTGACATACAGAATGGCTGCTAACTGTCTTGTTTTGTTTCTTCTCTCGGCAGGTTCACGTCGCCAGCCCCTGAGGACAGCTAACAGGGATGAAGATTTTGTCACTCCCCAGCCTCGCAGCCTCCGAAACCAGCAGCGTGCCAAAAAGCGCCCTCCACCTGAAAAAGCTATTATCACCTTCTCCAGTGATGAGGAGAACAGCTCTGAGGACGGTATGGCATTGTACATGTATGCTTTGAAGGTGAAAAAGGAGAAAGACTGTAGATTTAGCCCAGGGATGTTCCTTTAGTAATGAGCAGAATGTGTGCAGGGCTTCAGAGCACTGCCTAAGTTCCCTGTAGATTTCTCTGCTCAAGGCAGCAAAGTGCTGGTTATTGACACGGTTTACTCTTTTTTTAGAGCTCTTGGCAGAATTGAGAGAAGAAGAAACCCCTACCAAAACAACTCCCATCACCAGATCTTCAGCCCGCCGGCTGCGCTGAGGGAACCATCTGCCACTGTCTTTGACTAAAAATAAACCTTGTTTTAAGCAGCAGTCATCTCTCTTGTCTGAGCTAGCCTGTAATATGACAGTTTTGTAAATGAGGACAAAATGGAAGTTATACACCGGGCTAAAGCAATTCCAGTCCTGTCTTTTGGTATCTCTACAAAGAAAGGCAGTGATGAACAGATCACAGAATGGCTGGGGTTGGAAAGGACCCCTGGAGTTCACCTAGTCGAACCCCACTGCTAAAGCAGGTTCACCTAGAGGAGGCTGCACAAGTTTGGATCTCAGTGCATTTTGAATGTCTCCAGAGAACACAGCCTCTCTGGGCAGCCTGTTCCAGTGCTCTGCCATCCTCAAAGTAAGGATGTTTTTCCTCATATTCAGATAGAAGTCACTTCCTGTGCTTCAGTTTGTGCCTGTTCCTGGGCACTAGTCAAGAGTGGCCCCATCTTCTTGACACCTGCCCTAAAGGTACTTGTATGCATTGATAAGATCTCCCTCAGATGGCTCTGCAGGTTAAACAGGCCCAGCTCTCTCAGCCCTTTCTCATAAGAGAGATGCTGCAGACCCTTGATCATCCTTGTGGCCTCCACTGGAACCCTCTCCAGCAGCTCCTTGCCTTTCTTGAACTGGGGACTTGGGAACTGGACAAAGTACTCACTCAACCTGCTGGCCATGCTCTTCCTATTGAGCCCAGGCTACTATTGCCCTTCTTGGCCACAAGGGCACATGGCTGGCTTATGGACAACTTGTCCACCAGGACTCCCAGGTCCTTTGCAGAGCTGCTTTCCAGCAGGTCAGCCCCTAACCTGAACTGGTCCATGGGGTTATTACTCCTGCAGATGCAGAACCCTGCACTTGCCTTTGTTGAACTTCATTAGGTTCTGCATTCAACTCCAGCCTGTCCAGGTCTTGCTGAGTGGCAGCACAGCCTTCTGGTGTAGCAGCCACTCCCAGGTTTGTATCATCAGCAAATCTGCTGAGGGGACACTGCCCCTTCCTCCAGGTCATCAGCGAAGAAGTTGAACAACAAAGCTAAGCTGCTCTGATAAAAAATCTTTGAAAGGAAGCCTTTTTAAGAACCTTTCTTAGGTTCTTAGAATTCTAATAGAATGCTCATTCCCTTCCTATTTTGTACATGATTTTAAGTACAGCCTTCAGCTTCTCTTAGCAGAGAACTGGTACATATGATTTTGCTGGCTTTAGGCCCTTTTATGTCTGATTATTCTGGAAGCTCTTTCCCTGTGAAGCCCAGCAAGGTTTTGAGGGGAAGTTACCTACATCTTTTTCTTGCATCACTTTCCTCAAAGGAGAGCTGAGGCATTGGGGGGTGAGGAGAGAAAGGCTGATGTAGACTGTAACTCCAGTGCTTCAACAGAGCATGTGCAAAGTCAGGAGGAAAAAATACAACTTTTTTAAGAAGGTTTTAAAAACAACAAAACACTGAACATAAAAGCTGTACAATTCTCTTTGCTAACTCTAATTTGCTCAAGTTACCAAGTGTACTGGTACCATGGGTTGTTTCACTGCACTTTTTGGAATATGTTTGCTGGGAAGCCAGTTATGTTTCATATAAGACTGGCACATAAGTTCTGTCCTTCCAGGAATGCCACATCAATCCTCAGGTTGGTCCTGGCACTCCTTGGACTGCCATGTGAACAAGAAGTGCCCTAAATGTGAATTTGTGTTATTCACACAATCTTTAACCTCCTGTCTCACTGGGAAGTTGGCATTTGTCCCAGAGCTCTTAGTACAGAATTATTTCCTGTTACCTATCAGTCACCTAGAAAGCAGGCTTGTCACTAGCTGGGCTGGAATTGGATGGGCTCTCCTGTCAGGAGGTTCCTGCTGGTCTTCCACAGTCCCTGTCTCTTAGGATCTACCAAGTTCTGCAGTTGTTATGGTCACCCTTGGTTTGCCAACAAGTAGAGGCTGTGGCTCAGTTCTCCTCTGTCCTGGCTGTACAAATAGAGATAAGAGACTGATATGGACATAAATGTGGTTGTATAAGAGTAGTCAAGAGACTGATGAGGTGAAACATCTACCCTACCCCCTTGCCACTACTAGTGTAATAGCCAGATACCAATATAAATACCCTCCCAAAATCAGAGGACCCCAGTAAAGAGACAATCGTATGAAATACAAAGATCAGAAAGCTACAGCAATATTGTCCCTCTCTCCCATCCTGCCACATTGACCAGGAATTGCTATGGAAGGAATAATCCCACTCCCTTGCTTCTGAGGCAATGGTAATACTCAGTGCCAAGATCAGTGATGCTTCTTCCATTCTCTGACCATGGTGGGCTCCAAATTCCTATGCATGGTATCAGTGGAATGATGTGAAGCTGCCTTTGCTTCTAGGGTCTGCAGAAACCATCAGCCCTTTCCATCACGGGCTGGAACACACTTGGGTTTTCGCAGGGTACTTCACCCAGTTCCTAGTCCTCCCACTCTCCAGTTGCCTTCCTCCTGTCCTTTATAAGCAATTATTTGTAAAAGACTGATTGTGATTCAGCAAGAGACCAATTTTCTGGTGCTATTGCAAGCTCTAGAAGCAGTGCCTCAGCATCAGAGGGGGAAGGGGTTTTACAGAAGAAACTTGTTAGCACCGGAGAAGAAAGAAGGACAATAATCTATTTGAGTCTGTGAAAACTGGGGCAGTCGGGGACTTGTTGTCTGCCAAAACCTTTTCACTTCACAGTCATGGGCAGCACATGTCAAAGCAACTATTCAGTTCGAGACTGCAGACCCAGCAAGGATCTGGGACACAGAGCAATTGCAACTTCATGGCACCTGAGCCATTGAGCACCTGGAATTTATTCAGGCTTTGATGGATCTGCAAGAATTTGCAAAAAAAAATCTGCAAATTTTCTATCTCTGAAGTTTCTTGCTTGGTATGGGACAGTGATGACTTCTTCCCTCTTGCTAGCCCCAGCCTTTGCTGGACCAAAGGAAGGGACCTGCCACTCGACAGCTCAGAGCCTGTCCATCCCTGAAGGGCTCAGTCTGCACGCAAGTGGGCTGGAATTTGGAGCAGTTGTAAACACATATCTGGCATTCTTCTTGCAGTATGGGTCCACCACATTCAAGGGATGCCAGACCAAACACCACTACATTTGGTACATATAAAGCATTGTTGCTTCTGTACTTACCTCTTGCTCAGGAAAGAGCTGACTCCTGGAACCAGTGCATTCAACCAGAGATGGATCCGCCTGCAGCTGTCTTGCTGGGAGCATGAATGCTCTAGCACACTGACTCAGCTGCTTCTGGATGGTCAAATGTGACTAGGAAGTACAGAATAACATCCTCTGAGACCTCTTGCATGAGGGATGAACACATGCTCAAATCCTATCCTCTTTCCTCTCTTTCCCACCCCTCCAAAATTTCACACCGCAAAGCTCCATGCCCTACTGCACCCAGCACATAGATGCTGTGTGCACATATCCCACACTGCTTGTGCACAGGCACCCCGTCTGAATCCCCGCCTGAGTAGTATATTGCTTGTGCTTTGTAGTTTAAAAGGCTGGTATGAAAGGAATTCTGTTCCCTATCAAATGTTGTTGGCACGGCCTGGATAGCTGTGCCAGGCGAGGGGGTGACAGGGCACTACCAGATAGGATCACCAGAGCATTGCTCTGGATCCAGGAGGGTTGCAGGTATCAAGTAGAGCCAACATACTTGGCTGCCCCACCTATGCAAAGTCTCTCCTGCATCTAGCATCGATATTCCAGACTGAAGTCACACATTCACTTTTCATAGACTGGGTGAAAAACAGTTCCTAAAACTTTTTTGGCTCCTTGGGCAGGGAAGAAATCTGCATCTGTAAATGCAACATGCTGGGAAGGAAGGAGGGAAAGAAAGACAAGGCAAATATCTGAACTGTGATTTTTGTTACCTCTCAAAAGACTTTTTTTATTATTGTATTATTCCCTTAAATAAAACAATAATTTTCACAAAAGCAGGCAGCAGAACACTGCTGTCAAATTTTGTCCCAATTGCTTTTTGCAGCTCTATTGAAGAAAGGGAAGTGTAAGGTGTTATTAAACTCACCCAGCACACCCACTCCTAACCCTGTTCTTGGGTACAGTCCCCCCTTTCTGCTCCCCTGACAAACTTTCCTGATTAGTTTCTGTCTTCACACCCAGGCTGACTTCTGCACCCTGATCTCCAAACAGTGACCTCATTGCCTTGTTCAGCTGGTGAGAAACTACAGTAAAATGGGAGAGGTAAACAAAGGCAGGGGGAACTAATGGCCAGAAGATTTAGGAGGTAGGAGTCTGCTCCTTGCCGTTCTGCTTCCATTGTATGCCTGGGCTTGAGAAAGTGCAAGCTGAGCCTCAACGAGCTCTTTTCTTGTCCTGGTTCCTCTGGAAACTCAGCCCAGCCCTCCAGATGGTGACTCAGGACAGCCAGCCTGCAAGTTACATGCCCACTAATACTTAGAGCCATGCTCCCATCACCACTACAAATCCCATAGAGTTAGTGCTGGAATTCACACACCTTCTGCGGCAAGAGCTCTTCATTCCTAAGCCAACCAGCTCACTGAGATAAAAGTATTAAAAATGAAAGCCTTTATTGTCATGGAGCTGAATTTGTGTCAGCTCTGTGCAGTCAGCAATGTGCCAACCATTGTAGTGGTTGCTCACGCCGATTAGAGAAATAGCATTAACAGCGTTCTCACTAGAAAGAGCATCTTCAATAACATTATACAATGCAGCCTTCAATATCCTCCTTTGGGATATGTTTCAAAGTGTCACCCTGTTCCTGACCCTGACAGATACCTCCGGGTCCCGGCCAGCAGCAGCTCAACTCACATTTGTCTTTCCAGACACTCAGTAAACAGCTTTGTGTCTTTTTTCTTTAAAGGAAGGGGTCTTGCTGAGCTCACCCTGAAATATATCACCCTGGACAAAAGGGCTGAAAGGTTAAGGAGCTCCAGGGGGTGGTTCAGCAGAAAGCTGGGGGCCAGGCGCCTGCCAGAACCAAAGCTATAAAGGCAAAGAGGGGCGAGGGACTGCATCTGACACAGATGCTGCAGGTCCTGCCTCACCTCCCACAAGACTTGGGATAAGAAGATGCTGAGGTTCCACTCGTGGCCTTGCTCGATTTTACTCCTCTTAGTTCTGCTCTCTGCCAGCGTTCAGACTGTATCCTTATCAGGACAGAGGCTACAGGTAGGAGGGACTGGGAGAGAGCTGAGGGAGGTTTCAGGAGTGGAGGGGCAGTTTGGGGAGGTCATGTTTGAACATGGAATGGCGGTCCCAAATTCTACCTACCAGAAGCTGCTGTCTGTTCTCATTGTTCCCTCCCCTTCATCCCAACAGCCTCACCTCTAGCATGACTGTATCTTTACAACCCAGCTCTTAAGGAGCACCAGTATTACGAGGAAGCAGGCAGACAAAAGCTTTTTAGTGCTCTCTGGTCTGGGGCTGACTGCCTGTGGGACTCCCCACGTTGCCTGCAGAGGCTTTTAACCATAAGGAGTCTGGTCCTGCCTAACTCCACCCTGTGTCAGCAGCCACTAGAAATTATAGCTGTGTCCCTCATCACAGTTAGTGCCTGATGCTGAGGTTTCAGAGGGAAAATACATCCTGTTAGGCAGGATTTTCACCCCCAGCAGCCCCTCTTTAAGACTAAGAGCCCCCTTCCTCCCTCGGGATGCCATATAAGGGTTTCTTTGGGGTAAATCTCTTCTCCTCAGCAATTACAGCAATAATACTTTCATCTTTTGAATTTAACCAGCTCCCTCTTACCCAAACCGTAATCTTGAGCCGCAACACCTTGCCTTCAGGTCACACTGGGAAAGCTACAGGGAAGTAGTTAGGAAGTGAGCTAAAATCACAAGACTGATCCCACTATGACTCACCACTTTCACTCCTCTCGCAAGATGCCAGTGTCCGCTTCAATTAACTCGCTCCCAAAAAGAGCCGCACGAAAGGCATCTTCAGCCGTAGCTCAGCACCCACGTGAGGGACAGATGTGGAATGGCTACAGCAGGCTGCTTCCCTGGGCAGCCATGCCATGCTTCCGCTGTGCCAAATGCACCTCCCAGCCCTTGTCTCCCTACAGCCGGGGGCTGCCAGCAAGGCTGGGGATGTACAGTCAGCATGTGTTCCACCAGCACAGGTAACCTAGAGGATTCCCAAAAGATGCGGGGTCCCCTTCCCTCCCCACCATCTTTAGCAGCAGGAATTTGGGGCAGGTCTGTCCTCCTCACCAGCCCCTGGATAAAAAAGAAATGCCACATAGCAGCCTGAGCACACGGAGGTGCTCAGCATCAGCAGAAGGAGCAAGGACTGAAGCCTGCTACTCTCCAAGTGTTGGGGACACACACAAGAGCAGGGCAATCTGCACACAGGTAGAGGCTCACAGCAGCTGCCTGCTTGCTCTTTTGGACAGCAGAATCATTCCAGACAGCAGGAGCCGCTGGTCTAGCCCTTCCCTATGTCTGGATGCAGTGCCCCAGGCACAGTGCCTGTGTGCAGGCACCATTTAATGTCCTGCACGAGCTGTAAAGGTGCATGCAGTGGGACACAATGGGGCACAAGGGGTTTTGCCAGGAGCACAGGCAACTCTGCTCTCACCCCCCTCTTCTCCCTGTTTATCCCAGATGCTCCTCTCCCAGTTGCTGCCCCTGGAGCCCGAGTCCACACTGGCTGAAGAGGACACGAAGGAAGGATCCAGTTTGGGCCCTCAACTGCTCTCCTCCACGCTCCCCTTCCTCCCGTCCAGGGCTCGAGCTGCCCGTCCCTCTCTCTGGCGCAAGACCCTCGCCGCTCGCAAGTGGGCACTGCCTCGAGATTGGGCCTGGAAGGCCATGCCCAGGGGCTGTTTTGGGTTGAAACTGGACCGGATTGGGACCTTCAGTGGTTTGGGCTGTTAGCCTTGGAGGGGGCTCTGGGTGAGAAGGCCAAGCAGTGAGGGATTGAGTGAGTAGGGAAGAGGTAATGGGAGACTTGCGAGCACGGGTGCTGGGGGGACAGGAGCCAGAGGCGGCTGTGGCGGCTCACCAGCCCAGCTCCTCCACAGCCAGAGACCCAGGCGCCCACAGGCAGCCCCGTCATGGGAACCAGCACAGCCCTATAGCATCTGCCCAAAGGAGAGTGGCAGCGGCATGAGGGGAAGCTGCCCTGTTCCACGCCGGCGTCCTCCCTGCTTTCCATGCTCGAGGACTCTCGCTCATTAAACAGAGCTGTACGAATCTCTGCATCCAGGCTCATCAGCAGCACCGCTGCATGAGGCTGCGGGTCCGTGTGCGGGCGCAGGGCCGGCAGCGGCGGCAGAGCCCCCACACGCAGGGCCATGTCGGGTGCACGCCGCCATTCCGGGTGGGCCGGGCAGCACGCGTGGTTGCAGCGCGGTGCTGCCGGGGCCACGGCGGAGCAGGAGGGGTGTGTGTGTGAGGTATCGACCGTGTGCAGGAGCTCTGCTTTGGCTCATCCCAGCCGCACTCTGCCCCCCGGGCTGCGGTGTTTGCCGAGCAAACACTGGGACCTCCTGTTTGTGCAGAAGCTGTCCCCGAGAGCCATGCCAGCCCCTCAGTGCACTGCGGCTGGGGCACCACAAACCCCGGCGTGCACTCTCACCCCTCCAGCCCCACAGCTGTACCACACGAGCCATCATCCCCTGGCCTTTAGGAAAAGGTTGTAACATCAGCCGTGTCTAAACTTAGCCACAAGCCCCTCGGCAGCACCGGGAATAGCCGTGGTATATAAGCAGAGTTGGGTTACGTTCGAGCTACGTGACCCCTCTTGCCCCCCACCCTGCTACCTGCATGGCTCCCCCACTCCACTCCTCCCTCCTCATCCTCAAAGCCCTGCTGAGCCGAGCAGCCAGAAGGATAGGTCCGCTTCCAGCATCCCCCGCCATCCTGGGTCTGCATCCCACCTATCTCCGGGACCCTCTCCCCATGGGATGGAGGATCCTGGCCACGCTCTGAGCCCTGTGCTTAATGCAGGCTTATCTCATTGCACCCGGGCTGCACGCAGCCACCGGCACGGCTCCCCAGCACGGGGAAGGGGGGCTGCAAGGTGGGCAGCAGCGGCAGCCATTCAGGGAGCGCTTCCTCCTCTCGGGCAGGCAGCACAGGCGGGCGGGCAGGATTTCCGCCGTCACGTCCCGCGGGTAGCAGCGCTGCCGCAGTGCCTCATTAAGATGGTGCTCATGCCGCGGCGCGTGGCTTGCCGGGGAAGAGGCCGGCCGGCAGACCCATTCACATCACGCATGGCTAAACTCAACCAAGGAGCCCAAAGGTGGCCTGGGGTGCCCAGCCTGGGGGTGAGGGAGCGCTCAGCCAGCACCCGCTGCCTCCCAGTGCTGGGGGAGTGTGGGATGCCTGGGGAGCTGCTGTACCTCCGGGAGCCTCCAGCATCTCTGTAGCCCCTTTGCCCCCACTGCCGTGCTGGGGTGCAGGCTGCAGCCGGGGTACAGGGGGTGGCTCTCCTTTGTTATCAGGTGAAAGCAGTGCATGCTATGTCCCGGGGTGCTAGCAGCGGTGAGCCCCCAGGAGGCAGCCCCTCACTGGCCATCACCGGGGAGCCTTTTTCGCCTCCCCAGACTGGGGCCCAGCCGCCCTGGGGACACCTCCTGCCGCAGGGACAGGACCTTGCTGTCTCCAGCACCAGGGCATCTCGCCATCACTACCACGGGTACCAGCGCAACCCCCACGCCATAGGGACTATTGCGGACCCCGCACGACCCGGTGCGAGGCCTTTGTAACTGGGGGGGGGGGAATGGGGAGCGATGAGGCTGGGAG
>JAOEHY010038370.1:0-10649 GCA_025447955.1 Psilopsiagon aurifrons
AGGGTGCCCAGAGGGGCTGTGGCTGCCGCATCCCTGGCAGTGTTCAAGGACAGGTTGGACGGGGCTTGGAGCAACCTGCTCTAGTGGAAAGTGTCCCTGCCCATGGCAGGGGGTTGGAACTGGAAGCTTTAAGGGGGTTGGAAGCTTTAAGGTTTCTTCCAACACAAACCATTCCAAGATTCTATGATTCTAAGAAGGATGCTCAGAGGGACACTTCCTAGTGTCCTCCATGCAGAACAGCTCATCCTCCCTTAGGCGATAGGAAGGGGACAGACAACAATGGAAATCAGCACCAGGTATATATTTCTCACCCGCAGCAGCAGGGGCAGGAGCATTTTCAGAAATTCATCTTCTCCTGACCGTATCTTCTCAAAGCATTCAAGGACCCACGTCAGGAATTCATGCCGGTCCAGCATGCCATCCTGCACAGATACGGGCAGAGCAAAACAAAAGCCAAAGTAACATGAGGGAAAGGCAGAGCAACAGCAGCTGCTTGCTTTTTAACAGTGGTAATCACTCTAAGTTTGCACAGTTCTGTACTACCCCTTTTCTACTACTGAGCTCACAACTACCTCCAGCTCTGTAACTGTATTCACAAAAAAGAGAGTATTCTGCAAAAATAAGTCACTTTGCACCACCTCCCCTAGCCTTCTTGGACTACACACTCAGCGGCCCCCTTCAGTGCCTCACCTGGAACATAAACATAGCTAGTTTTTCATTGTAGTCCCACTGCTTCAAAGCTTGTTCCACCTCTTGGGGCATTGGCCCAGATGGCGAACCACATCCTTGCCCTGGGAGCTGCCTATAGAACTCTGCGATTTTCTGCAGCTGCTCTGACAGGTACTTGGTGATGATCTGTGTCCATTCTGGAGGTGGGAAAACAGGTCAGCAATTAGTGTGGTGGTAAACAGAAGCAGGAAAGAACCAGGCTGGTGCACAGGAAGAAACACAAAGTATTCCTGTCATTTGAAAAGGACAGAGAGACAAAGAAAGAAAACTAAGTGACACGATATTAAGTTTGCCTGCAGCCTGGGGGTGGTATGGGAGAGAGAGGCATCCAAAGAAAGAGGAAACAAGGGGAAAAACTTACACGTTTAGGGGGCATGGTTACTTTGTACAAGAAAAGTTGGGAAGAAATATTCCTCATCCAGGCTGAGAGAGCTGGGCTGGTTCAGCCTGGAGAAGAGAAGGCCCACAAAAAACAGATGCTGTGGGGGCTGGAGCAGCTCTGCTCTGGAGCCAGGCTGAGAGAGCGGGGCTGGGGCAGCCTGAACAAGAGAAGGCTCCTTAAGGGTAGACCTTAGAGCAGCTCCAGTGCCTAAAGGAGCTACAGGAAACCTGGAGAGGGGCTTTGGACAAGGGATGCAGGGACAGGACAAGAAGAATGGCTTTAACTTGGCAGAGGGGAAACTGAGATGAGCTCCTAGGCAAAAGGTCCTCCCTGTGAGGGTGCTGAGGCGCTGGCACAGGGTGCCCAGAGAAGCTGTGCCTGCCCCATCCTTGGCAGTGCTCAAGGCCAGGTTGGACACAGGGGCTTGGAGCAATCTGCTCTAATGGAAGGTGTCCCTGTCGTGGGAAAGACACAGGGAGTGGAACTGAATGAGATTTAAGGTCCCTTCCAGCAAAACAAGTCTGGGATTCTATGAAACCAAAAAACAGAGAGGGAAGCTCTCCTAGACCATGTAATCTGGGGGACGCCAGGACGCAAAGGATGTGAGATATAGGATCCAGTGAGGCTAAATCAAATTGGAAACACAAACAGGGAGTAACACACCAGAATTCTGTGGGAAACATACTTACTCACTTGAGAAAAAGCTGCTCAGTCATTGCTAAACTATAACATTTACAGTCTTTGTAAGGTAAAAAAACACCAAAAAGTTGTACAGCAGAAAGACACAGCAGAAATTGAGAGGGAGAACAAAGAGGCAGGCTTTCAGGAAGTATTTGTGGCTGCTAAGACTTACTGTTCAACAGTGTACTTTCACAGGTAGGCCCTGTTGTTTTAGTTATTCATGTCAGAGCACTAGGACTTAGCAACAGGAAACAAGCATATATGGATCCCCAGGCCACCTCTCACTATTCAACAGCAGGCTGAGAATAAAACATCTGGGATGGACAAAACCAGTGCTTACCAATGAAGGGATCAATGACATGACGCTTTTTCACCTTGGTTTCTGTGATGGCAGCATAATAAGCACAAGTCATTTTGATGAGCCAGGCTGCTCTCATTACTGGAACAGTGTATTTCGCCAAATAACCAAAGACCTCTTCCTTCTTGCTAAAGATTGGCACCTGTAACATAATTGAGAAGGAGAACTGCAACCAAGGACAGAGATAGGAACTATTCCAAAGCAATTGCACACACTGCAGGTGCTGCAAGCTGTGAAAAAGGTACTGTGTTCCTCTGCATCTCAAAACACTGCAAGAATTCACCTCTGGTCAGAAAGTACCAGATCCACATTTCAGTATAAACAGAAACAAAACAAACTGAAAGGAAACAGAAAACACAATTACATTACTGCAAGTTCACACCTTGAATACTGAAAACAGCTTTGAGGGTATCCTCCAGAGGTCATACAAAAAATTACAAAAGATACAGACTAAGAACAGAGTCAGAAACACACAGTAACTACTCTACAGACTGAAGACAGGACTCTTCAGAGTGGTTATAACAGTCTTGTAATACCACGAGAAGATTGTGAGAAACAAGGAATTGAGTATTATAGTAAGAAGGGATTCATAAATCCAAGATTTAAAATTCAAGATACAACTTGGGGAGAGTACCAGTGAAATCATCACACTGAAGATCTAAAAACCAGGAAGCAGTAACACATCACAAGAAACAGCACAGTTGTGCGGCTCACTTCCCCACTGTATTATGGAGAGCAAAAGTATGCCCATGTTCACAGAGGAATGAGACAAATTCACAGGGTATGTGTCCATTTGAGAGCTAGCTCCAAGTTCCCCACTACCTGAACCACCAATGCTTCAACGACTTACTTGATGCGTTTCTTACGTTCTTCCCAACCGTTCTGATGCCTCAAAGACACACAACAGACTACCTGGCTACAGAGTCACTGCTTCCCCATCTAAGTCCATGAAAACTGATGGAGCCCATGACAGAAACCTGGAGAGGGCCTCAAAAGGTTCAAGCTTTCAAAGTGACCTCAGGAAACTGACAGCCAGCATGCACAGACAGACACAAGGACTAAGTTTATAGAGAAAGATTCTGGGAAAATCTGATTATTTTCCCCCCAAAGTGACTCAGAACACTGAGGACCAAGCTCCAGCTTCTAAGTTTCTTCTGCTACCTTTTCACAACTGGAAGTTATGTTTTTACTCAACACATACCCGATTCCCGAGTTCCTTATTTACAGGCCCACCCTGACAAAGAATCAGCTCCCCCTGCTATCAGGCCTCCTACAGTGCAGAGTAAGACCCTTCTAACTTCTTTCATAGCCTACAGAATTCAGCGCTGTCAGGGAACTATCTAGCCCTGGATGCCAGGACACAGAAATGCTGTGGCCTGGCTGAGACCAAGTTATAATACACATACACTTCTCAACTTAGAACCAGAAATGTGTCACTGCAACCAAAGCCTGGGAAGTCACTCAGCTGATTATGCCCAGTAATTCTCACTGGCTTTTGAGAACCTGACAAGCCCTCACAATATGAACAGCCCTAATCCAAACAACAGAGCAGAGGCAATAGTGGCAGCTCTTCTGAAAAAACAGCCAAATGTTCAAATAGGTCAGTCGTATCATGCAAGCACAAAACTTGCACAACCTCCAAACAACAGACAAGGAACCGGCTCCCTGAGCGGGGATGATGAAGCCAGCGTACTGCAAATCCTGGATACTCTTTTCAAGCTGAAAGCTTCAAGAGATGAAGAGAGAAGAAACATTTCCAAATAATAAAAACCTTCTGCTATAGAAACATTTCAGAAACAAGCAGAGATTAAACACTCTGCCCTGCCAGGCAGCCTCGCCTGTGACATACCTTCTTAGCGAGATGAGTGAGGGGCTTAGTTCCAGCCAGGTCTGTGAACCAGTTGTTTATGGCACTCTGGGAACGTGCTGTCACCAGCCAAAAGTTATCTTTCTGATTCACCTGGGGTTTCCGTCTTCCTGTGTCAGGCAGCGTATTGCACCGCAGCTTTTCTGCAATAATACTGCTAAAATTTGAGCTGATCTGGGGAAGGGAAGTGGGAAAGGGGGAAAAAAAGATAAATTACAGGTTCACAGGTCAGAGATCTATTCTATGTGCCTAAAATCTCATTTATCATTCCTACCAGCAGTCTCCCCACTATCTACACAAAAAAAAACCCAGGCCATAGTTTCCTTTGTTGTACTTGCAGAGAGGAATGTTTCTAAACCACTCCTAAAATGACCAAGCAGAGACTCATGTTGAGCCAAACACAGTTCTCTATAAACACCTGTGAAACCAGACAGAAGGCTTTGTGGACAGATGTCAGCCAAGGAAAACAAATATACTGTGCTTACTGATGCCTTACATCCCAGGCTACCACTAGTCCTATGGTCAGGGAGGCCAGGAATTCAACATCTTGATTTTAGATATTGGAAAAATGGAATTGAAGCCCATGCCTAAATTGGTTTCAAGAAATCTTACTTCTCTTCTACCATGGCCATAATGTAACCAAACCAGTAAGTTTCACATTCCCAGTATCCTAGCCTTCTGCTTTAATTATGGAATATAAGAACTATATAAGAATAAAGGAACTCTAGATGCTGGTTTAACACAGACTAAGACAAGACTCAAAGGTGGGACACAGTTCCAAGAGAATGCAGAACTTAGACTCTACAGGGAGAGGGAGTTAGGTCCTGAGATACCCATCTTGAAGGGAAGGGTCTCCTGGGCCTGGCCACCAGGAAGGAACGAGCCCCAACACTGTCCAGGACCCAGCAGCCTACCCGCACAGGCACCAGGCGCTGCCGAGCCCCCACCGCCCGCCCGGTGCTTACCTTTGCCGGGTTGAAGTTGACATTTTTGGCACTGCCGTGCTCGTCCCCGGAGACCGCCGGCTGGTTGTTGAAGCCTTGCTTGACGTTCAGCGCAGTCAGCTCGTCCTGCGAGGGAAGCGCGGTCAGCAGGGCCTGCCGAGGCCTCTCCGCACCCCCCGGCCACGGCAGCTCGGCCACCGTGGGGCCGAAGCGAGGCGAGGGCGCGGCGGATCCCGGCCTCCCCCAGGCCCCCGGAGTCAAGCAGCGCCTCTGCCGTGGGCTGGGACACGGGAACCCCGGCTCCGAGGGCCAGGCCCGGGCCGCTCTCGCCCAGCCACCACGGGGATGACCGCGGGGCTCCTCACCCAGCCCCAGCCCTGCCGCGGGCTGCAGGCACGACCCCCGGCCCCGCGCCCCGGGACCCCCGCACCTCCTTCTGCTTGGGGTCCTGCGGGTACACGTCGGGCGGGCCAAGGCGCGGGCGCTTCAACGGGCGGTGCTCGTAGCTGAGGACGCCGAAGGCCGCCATCCCGGCCCGGCGCGGCCACAACAACGGCCGCGGGGGCCGCCCGCGCCTGCGCCCTATGACGGGGACGCCCGAGCGCTGCCGGAGAAGCCCGAGTGCCGCCGGAGAAGCCCGAGTGACGCGCCGCTGTCACAGACGCTCCGAGAGGAGCCGAAACCGCCCGAAGCTGCGCCGAAGAAAGACGAAAAGTCCCAGGCGCCGCAGGGCAGGGCCCGAGCCTATGCCGAGCGGAGGCGGAAAGTGCCGAAGAATCACGGGGCGCCCGAGGGGCACTGCGCCGGCGGAGTGTCGGGCTGAGGTCACGTGGTAGCACGGGGCTCTCCCCCTCCTGCTCCCCTGGACCCCAAAGCCCGGAATATCCCATAGCCCCGGACACCCCCTATAGCCCCGGACACCCCACATAGCCCCGGACACTCCCTATAGCCCCGGACACCCCACATAGCCCCGGACACCCCACATAGTTCCGGACACTCCACATAGCCCCGGACACCCCGCGTAGCCCCGGACACCCCACGTAGTTCCGGACACTCCACATAGCCCCGGATACCCCACATAGCTCCGGACACCCTGCATAGTTCCGGACACCCCGCATAGTCCCGGACACCCCGCATAGTTCCGGACACTCCACATAGCCCCGGACACCCCACATAGCCCCGGACACCCCGCGTAGCCCCGGACACCCCACATAGTCCCGGACACTCCACACCACCACCGACGCCCCTGAGCACCCCCCCGTGGCTGTGCTGGTGCCCGGTCCCCTGTCGCTGCCCATCATTGGCATCACCAGTACGTCCAACGCCCCCCCGTAACAGTCCCCGGCTCCTGCAGCTGCTCCTGTGAGTCCCTTGGTGCCTGCCCCTGGCACTGGCCCAGTGGCTGCCAGTGCTGCCCAGTTCCCAGGGGCCCAGCCCAGGATGCCCATGAACGGGCTGTGGGTCACGATCTCCACACTGACTCTGCTTGTGGGGCACAGAGCTCATGGGATAAGCAGCGGGGACACAGCAGCATGAGCCAGTGGCGCACAGAGGGGTGAGCTGTGGGGCTGGGCCAGGAAGAGTGGCAATGCCCCAGTGTGATGGAGTGAGCCATGTTTCCCGCAAGAGTCACCGGTGAGGAGGTGCCATGGAGCAGGAAGTGGTGCGAGTGCGGAAGCAGCAGGCCTGCGCAGTGGGCTGTGCACAGAGGCTGCTTCGCACTCATCCTGCGGCTCACCCCACCATGGCAGTGCTCAGCACCTTCCTTGGCTCTGTTCTCCTCTTTGGGCTGGGCCCCTACCTTGCTGCTGCCCGCAGCCCCCCAGGTAAGGGGGCACATGGGCCCTGGCGCAGGGCTGGAGGCTGTGGTTGCCATGTGGGTGGTGGGGCTGGGGGATGCTGGTCCCTGGTGAGACTGAGGACAGGGTGTGGGGCTGTGGGGGCCAGCGAGCCACTGGGAATAGCTAGGAATCCTGTGACCGCCCCACTGCATCCTTGATGGACCCTTGAGTGGGACTGCCACGAGAGCCACGTTGTGCTTGGGTCCCCTAGCCGGAGTCCTTGCTCCTTCCCCAGTGCTAGAGCATGGCTGCCGGCTACCTTCTGGGCCTATGGCGCTCCTGGCCTCATGGCTCCTGGCGGGTCCCCTGTGGCAGGCCAGGACGAGGGGCAGCAGCAGGATGTTGATGTGCAGGTCCTATCAGCCCCATGCATCAGACGGGGAGGGCATCAGATGGTGGATCTGTGCCAGCCGCCCTTTTCATCCTGGTCTTGTCAGTGGGGCCATGCTCAGAAAGGAGACAGGAGCTGAGGACAGTGGCTGCTCTTTCCACCAGCACCCTCAGCCCAGCCATTGTTTCCTATGGAAAAGTCCACTTCTCGGCACGTGTCAGTAAAACACCATCTTCCCACAGAGCCGCAGCCCCTCTGTATCCCTGAATCTCCTGGGCTTCCAGGAAGGTACCCTCCATCTCCATACATGGAAACTGAGTGCAAAGCCTGTTTGCTCCATCATGTTGCCGTTACAACCCAGAAAGCCTGGCTCTGGCTTTCTCTACCCCCGCAGTGCTGGCTGGTGGGTTGGACCTCGCAGAACAGACCACGTGTCCCATTGCTTGAGTTTTAGGGGGAAAATACCATTTTCTGGGGGTCCCCAGAGCAGCTCTCAGCCACCAGCAGCTGCTGTGACGCTTGCAAGGGCTCTGTGAGGCACCTCAGTCCATTATAGGTGCTCATTCTGCAGGGAGCTATGCCAGCGCTGCCGAAGTGGACTGTGGCATGATGCCTGGCACAGGGACCAGCACCGCGCCAGGGGCCCCGCAGCCCCCAGCCAGCCCAGGATGTGGCTTCTGGTTGGGTGTCAGGCCCAGGGCTGGCACAGCATGGTGGAAGGAGGGGGCAGAGGAGACGATGTGGGTGCCTGGGGCGGCTGCTCAGCCTCTGGTACTCGGCAGTGCTTCCTATGGAGGTTGAACCACCGGGGTTTGTGGTGAAGGGGCTGCAGTGGGGAGCACAGCCCCATTCACCTGGCACAGGGACCCGTGGGCACATGCAAGCACCCAAAAGGGTAACAGCGAGAAGGATTTAGCTAAGATGGAGACATCAGGCACGAGTCCTGGAAAATCCCCAGTTTTCTCATGGCGCAATCAAAATGGGTTGGCAGGGAGGGATTTCCATCTCTCCCACAGTGCCAGGGGCTGAGAACAGCAGATGAGGGGAGTGGATGAAGACATGGGGGTGAAACACCCCATCCAAGCAGAGGAGCCAACAGCAGGGATACGGCAGAGAGAGCTGCTTGGCCAACGCTCCTCTGGAGCAGGATGCAGGGCATTGCCAGAGCATCCTGTGTGATAGGAATGGTGATGGTCCAGCACTGTGGGCTGGGAAGAGTCGGGCTGGCTTGGCTCATGTGGAGGAAAGCTGAGGGGATGTGCAGGGCCTCCTGGCCTGCGCCATTTCTGCCCAGTGCACCCCTGGCACGGCCTCCCACAGCCGCGGTGCCCAGCAGTGCCTATCCCTTGCAGGGGTGGAGTGTGTCCTCTTCAACGAGGAGTACATGACCTGCACGTGGGGGAGCAGGGAGACGCTCACAACCAACTACTCCCTCTACTACTGGTAGGTGCCACTGCCCCATGGCCAGCCCCACAGCACGGTGTCCAGCAGTGGGTCCACACATAGGAGGCTCCTGCCAGCATTGCTGGTCCCAGAAACTGCCTGCTCCTCTTCTTCAAGCCCAGAGTGGGGGACACGCTGTCCCCAGAGCAAGAGGGGTGGAATGTGCTGGGGAGAGGGGTGCTGGGGAGGGCTGGGGCGTGCAGGGTCTTGGGGAGCTCTGGTAACCTGTTGTGGCACAGGTACGGGAAAGCATCCCCTGTGGTGGAGTGCAAGCACTACCTGCAGGACCATGGCATCACTGTTGGCTGCCGCTTCAGTCAGAACGAGATCATCCAGTTCCAGCCTTTCCATGTTCTCCTCAATGCCAGTCTTGGCAGCAGGACCCTGAAGATACTCAGCAAGAGAATGGAGCTGCAGGACCTGGGTATGGAGTGGTGGGGGGCACACACTCTCCTCTGCGGGGCTGCTGCAGGGGGCAGGAGCTGGGCTGTGGGTCCCCAGGGCTGCCCCATTATGTCCCAGTTGGCATTTGGGCCACTGGGGCATGGGGAATGGCACTCACTGGGCATCAGCTGTGCCTTGCAGTGAAACCAGAGGCACCCGTCAACCTGACCATCCATAATGTCAGCAACAACCAGCTGCAGCTGACCTGGAGCTCCCCATACCCCAAAGCCCAGTGCCTGGAGCATGCTGTCAAGTACAAGAGCAACAAGGACACCAGCTGGACGGTGAGAGCCCCCGGGATGCAACCACTGTGACTGGGGACCAGCCATGCACCACAGCAGCGCTGGCCCTCACCACACGGCCCACGTCTCTCTGCAGGAGCAGCGGGTGAATGGAGACGTGTTCTCCTTCCCCAGTATGGACCATGAGAAGTACTACACCTTCTACGTGCGCAGCAAGATCAACAGCTACTGCGGCAGCACCCAGCTTTGGAGTGAATGGAGCGTCCCTGTGGTTTGGGGCAACAACTCCACCAGCAAGGGTAGGTCCTGAGTGCTGCAGTGGGACAGGATGGGCTGGGGGATGGTTGGGATTGGCAGGCAAGGGCCACCATCATGCCCACCCCACTGCAATGGGGGTGCACCAGAGTGGGCTCATGTCACCACGGCTCTTTCCAGGCACAGCAGAGGAGCAGCTACACTGGTTCTGGATCCACACAGTCTTAGTCCCCGTTGCCTCCTGCCTGATCTTGCTGGTCCTTGTCATCCTGCTGGTGCGCATGGAAAGGTGAGCAGGGGGGGGGGCTGATGGGAGGCAGCATCGCTGGGGCTCTTCTCCAACGCATCTGTCCCGTGCAGGGTGTGGGTCATCCTCATGCCCCGGATCCCAAACCCCAGCAAGAACTTTGATGACCTCTTCATCACCCACAATGGCAACTTCCAGGTAAGACATCTGCAGGTAGCCCTGCCCCAGGCTCATCCCTGCCTCACGGGCTGGGGCCGGGCTGTGTGGTTGCTCTTCTCACCTCATTCTGTTCCCTGGAGGAATGGGCTGGAGTGCCCAAAGATGTCGTGGAGAGCTTCAAGCCCAACTACAGTGAGAACATCTGCTATGTGAGCGAGCTGCCCCCCAACAACAGCTATGAGCCCCTTTGGGAGAGCAGCAACCACCCCCAGCCTGAGGTGCCTGGGGCCCCGCCGCCCCCCCATGAGCACAACCCCTACAAGAACAGCTACATGGGGGTGTGACGTGCTGCTGCACCCCGCACGCCTGCTCCCTGCAGTCTGAACCCTGCTGCTCCATGGCCATTGCTACCTGCTCACACCCAATGCCTGGGAGCCCCAGCCCTGCTCTCTGCCACAGCCCCCATGACCCAGCAGCTGCTGGGTGCGGGGTGAGCACCAGCGGCACCGCACGGTGCAGTGTGTGTCCTGCATGGTGCACAGTGTGCGGTGCACAGCACCATGTGTGTGATATTTCATAGAGTCATAAAGTCAGCCAGCTTGGAAAAGACCTTCAAGTTCATCCAGTCCAACTGTGCCCCAGCACTGTCAAGGCCACCCCTGACCCATGGCACTGAGGCCTCGTTTCCACGGTGTGTGAACACCTGCAGGGATGGTGACTCCAGCC
>JAOEHY010038371.1:0-63537 GCA_025447955.1 Psilopsiagon aurifrons
TCGTCTATCCTAGCACAGGACAAAATGCAGAGCATTCTACATATCTCAGAAAAGACTAAATTCACCTGCACAGAGCTAAGTGTCACCACCTTTGGCACAGGGGGGCAGCCTGAGCAGTGCCCCGGTGTGCGGAAGGGTGTCCCCGTTGAAGGGGTGAAGGCTGATGCCAGACAAACCCCACCCTGCTTTCTGGGAAGGTACTCGAGGAGCAAGCTTTGTCTCACTGAGGTTACTGCAGGCATTCTCCAACTGAGCTCCTTTGCGCTGGTCACACACAAAATTTCCCCGTACAGGATGTGCAGTAACAATATGCTTGTGTCAGTGTGAACGAATCTCCCTCCTGCCACCATCCTCTGAGGATCTTGGATGGTGGACCAAGTGGAAGTCCAGGCTGTCAGATTCCTGGGGCTCACCATGGGCTGGAGGAAGGGGATAAAAGACACCGAAGAAAGAGCAGGCCATATTATCATTGGAAAGCAGGTATTCCAGTGCTGTGCCATAGACTCCTACTGACACAGGCAATGCGTTGGCTCTATAGAGGCACCTGCTGGCTGAGGGAAACCACGAGGCAAAAAGGAAAATACAATTCTTCGCTTTCAGTAGATCTTAGACCTCTTCTTCCCTTTGTTTATTTTTTCTAAGATTTTGTGTCATTGTGGTCTGTGGGGAAGTCACCGGGTCACACTGATCCCGAGGAAGGCTGGGACATGAGTGACGGGTCTGTCTGAGCAGGGAGCAGCTCCAGCTCCCCTATGGCCCCTCCATTGCCCTGCTGCAGGGTTGCACTCCGAGTGATGATGATCCTTCCTTCTGGGCAAGGGGAGAAACCCAGCCTAGTGGAAAGCCTGGAGGAGCATATAATCCCTTTCCCCTTAGGGATCACGTTTCTACAGAGTGGTGAGTGTTGTTCAAACATTGCAAAAGAATCCCTTTTTCTTTGCTTTCTCCATTATTTTTTTTAACTAATTGTTGCAGAGGGTTTCTGATGAAACAAATATTAATAGAATCATTGAATTATAGAATGGTTTGGGTTGGAAGGGACCTTAAAGCTCATCTTGTTCCAACCTGCTGCCATGGACAGGGACACCTTCCTCTAAACCAGGATGCTCAAAGCCCCGTTCAACCTGGCCTTGAACACTGACAGGGATGGGGCAGCCACAGTTTTTCTGGGCAACCTGTGCAAGTGCCTCAACACTCTCGCAGGGAAGAGTTTTTTCCTAATATTAAAACAAAATAACCATTTTCCCATATTTAGACTGCAATTGCCAAAAACATTCTCTGAGAGATGGTGAGACTTCACGTCCCCACTCCTGGGAAAACAGGGGATATTTCACTAACTAAAGGAAAAGCCAAACTGAAGCTCCTGGAGGCAAGAACCACTTCTGATTCTGCCACAGTCTGCTGTGAGCAGCTCCTTCTTTATGCCAGGCCTCTGCAGTTCAGGCCAGCAGGAAGCAGATAACTCACTAGGTGCTTTCTACCCTTTAATTGGTAGAAGTTCTTGGGTGCCATTTCCCCTCCTGCTGGGTGAACAGTTTATGAATGAAGGTGGTTCTACTGCAAATACCTTGCAATTTGAACACTTCTCTGGATGGACAAAATCCCTGCAACTTCTGCACTACCAAAAGTCCCCCACAGAAATCTCCCAGAAATTATTAAGTCCATGAGTGGCAAGGGGTAGCCCTATCCCCTTAAAGCTACAATGTACTGTAAATAATGTACAGAACCCAGCTTCTAAAATTACCACTACAGGATTGCTCATCTCGTCTTACGTTTCATCTGGATCCTGTGATCTTCCCACCTGCCAACATCCTGTTACCAGGAAAGCTGTGTATGTGAGGTTTGTGCAAATGGTCATGTACTTGCCTGAATTCTGGCACCGGCAAGGACATTCATGTGCCTTCCATGTTAACGTTACACCGCAATAAATACTGACATTGCTATAGCATCTGCAGCGTTCGTGCTGAGCACCACTCACCAAAAAAGCAAATCAATGCATGTCCTGGCTACACTTCTTGTTATCTTTCCCATGTCAGTGACTCCTGAGGCAGAAAGAAAGACAGCATCAACAGGCAGGATTTTAAATATGGAATACCCAAAAGCACGAGCTCCATGTTTAGGCACTTAAGGGAAGACGCGTGATTTGCAAAGGGGCCGGGTGATGACTTATTTGGAGCTGTGAGATGCTGAGAACTTTTAAGAACCTGACCATAATTTAGGACTTCATCCTGCAGATTGAGTTCAGTGGGAGCTTTGGCATTGACTTCAAAGGGCATAAGATCAAGCCCTTATTTAGGGGCTCAAAATACAAAATTAGGAGCCTAAATTTAGGCATCCATTTTTTAATATCTTGACCCACGTTAGCAGTACCCTTCATCTAATCCTTCTGTTTGACCTGAAAAGGGAGGAATGGCAGTAACTCTTTCCTGACTTAGGAGAAAGAACCTGTGGCTGACAAGGGGGAAATGCAAGAAACGAACTCCCCGCACTGGGTTTATTTTATCTCCCCTGTCTCAGATCCCCAAAATAACAGCTGGGGCAATGTTAGCGGAGGAGCTCAGACCCACTTTGAAACTGGAACAGGAAATGTGAGAAATGTGGACGTTAAAAAACAAATGAAACAATATTTTCTTAGAATTACATCTCATGGGCAAGTCTGGGGGGAATCTGGATTTGGATAACCTAAATTGGGAGAGAAGTCAGGGAAACAAAGAGTAATTTTAAACATTTTAGTGCCAGAGCTATTTCTTAACACACAGCTCACTCTCTGGTTTCAAATATAGTCCCTCAGCACTGAGCCTGGAGATCAGCACAAGGAAAACCAATGTCTTGTTCTAGCAGACATGATACAAAGGCCAGAATGAAATGAGCTGTTGGGAGAAGCAGCCAGGTGAACGGATCCTAAATGTCCTGAGGTATTTCAGGTGCATCCTTCCCTGTAGGAATCACAGGGACACAAGATGCAATAACCAAGCTATGGCCGAGTTGGCTTCAGCATTGTCACAGGACAGTGAATCAATTAACCTTATTATTGTGATTATTTTGTTGCACTAGCAGGGAAGGAGCAGCTGTAGGTATAACAAAAGGTTGCTCCTCTGAGATGCTTTGCCAACGCTCCCTCTACTGCGGTATAAATAGAATACATGCAGCGGGCAAGGGCAGCGCTAGGCTTGTATCTGCAAGCATTAGAGATGCCCATGCACCACCCACTGGCAGTTTCACTTGCCTCTCTCACTCAGGAGTTTTTCCGAAGATTTGCAGCTCCTGGAAAGAGAGAAAAATGCTCATGAACATGCAGCACTATCACTCACTCTGTCCTTCTGGGTTGATTTTGTACCTTGGGTGCTTCTCCCACAGGCAACAATTACAGCAGATGATGAGGAGTTGCCCCCCTTTTCTTTACTCTCCATCCCCACTTTCCTCCTGTCTCTCACTGGATATTTGTACTTTCCTGTCTTTTTCTTTTTTGCAGCAAGCAGCAGAGGCAGTGACAAGTGAGTGGAGGTAACAGGACAGGTCCTCAGCCATCAGTAGGATTGTTTTAACATCTACAGAGAGATCAAGAGACTCAAACAGCTTTCTTCCTGCTGAAACTACATGTCACCATAAGGATACAGACATCTTGACCCTGACTTAGATGTCCCCAGGTAATAGAGCTGGTAGGAATATACACACATGATTATTGTGATAGTACTTCACCTTACACTTACATCACAGTCCCTGGAGAAGCATGCAATGGGGGAGCCTTACATATTAAATCATTTCCTGAAGGGCAGAATTCATTTGGGCTCATTTATTATCATTTGTCCTGGAGCTCATATTTTGCACTGAGCATAGGGAGTGGGTGTTATTCATGGCTACGGGTCTAAGAATCAAAGGCCAATTGCAGAAAAAGCTGTTCCGTTGTTTGAGGTTGATTACTTGGTGTTTGTCCCAGGTGCTGGACACATGTTGCTTGCTGAAGGAGATATGACTTGATCTCAGATTTCAACATTTTAGTGTCTACCAAGCAAAAATAAAACTAAACTCAAGCATGCGTATTCTTCCCTGCAATGCAAATAGCCCTTAGCAATATTGACCTGAATAATAAGTAAACCTATACAACAACCAAATCAGAATTACATCAGTGACACATCAAATGAGTATGGTAACACTGATACAGAAGTTGGACAGTCAGCACATGCAGTCCTCTGCAAAGACAAGCAAATGGGACTTCAATCCAGGTGAAACCACAAAGCATCTGTGCCGTGTGTGCGACAGGACAGGACCACAGAGACCATCCCAGCACCTCACACTGCACTGCAGAGCTGTAACAAAAGGACAAATACCACAAATGTAACATGCCACAGAAAGAGGGAAGTGCACAAGGCTCTCTCCAAGCCCTGGCAGTGGCAGGCTGTGGTTTGCACCAGTATCCCACAAAACTATTGGAAGTTGTGAGCACCAAAGGGGAAGGTAGTAAATCCCAACCAGTGGTGTTTATCTGATCAAGTCAAAACTCCCGTTACCCACAGATCTGTCAGTCAGGTTAAATGATGGGGACACAGGGACAGGACCACAGATACACCTTGTCACAAATCATATCTTTTCTCTGGCCACTCATTCACCAGTGTTCCCCTAGAAGGAATCCAGAAGCCTCCTTCTCCTTCAAAGGTAGGAGGAATCATTCCTACCTTCCTCCTGGAAGTGTGGGATTGTCACACAGGCAGGGGTGTGTGCACCCACAAGCACTGACCCAACCTCCTCTCAGATCTGCTTGGTGAGATTCAGAAGGCTGTCTGCAGTGAAAGAGAGAGATGTGGGAGCTATAACTTTCTTAGGGTGAAAAGCTCAGGAGCAGTTACCAACCAGCCATTTGTGGTTCCCCATCCCAGCATACCAGAGGGGCATGAAATGTATACACACCAAAGCAATACCAGCAATTAGGGTCTGAGGTAGGGAACCTCCCCATCTCCAAGCACCACGTCCCCACAGGTGACTCTAGACTCCTTGCGCCATCTCCTACTCCCACCTCCTTCCCCACAAGTAACTTATGATCATCCCAATCTTACCTCCATGAATGATCTGGGGCCGATCCCTTGAGGAAATCCTGCAGGCTCAAAACCCCAACCAAAGGATGCTCCAATCAAATGTACAACTGGATGCCAGTTGAATACTTTCATACTTATGCTAGATTGTTATCCAGTGTGTAAACCACAAACCATACATACAATTGTAAAGCTCCCATCTCAGGTATATTAATGTTTGTCTCTACACTCCAAAATCATGGGGTTTAAAAACAAACACCAAACCAACATACTCAACAAATTGTTTTGGACAAATGGAAATTTGATAACTCTTTTGAATCCCAGTTTACACAAGATAGTATTTCAGTTTCATCAGGACCTTGAATAGAGCATATTGAATACAGTTCAGTGAGCAGTTTCATTGAGAGCACTCTGGGTTGCTCAAGCAGGGGAGTTTTCTTAAATTCCTGCTGTCTCTGGACTGTATGGATGCTCGCACACCTCGGTGGCTGTGTGGCCAGAGCCACTCCTTCACACCCTGAAACAGGCTGGGCAATGCTCCAGCTAATGAAAGATCAAAACAGGGGCAAATAGGCTGCTAGAAGGTTCCTAAATTTTTCACCTCTCAGTCTCCTGGGGGAGTACTTCCCTGCTGTGGAACTGAAATGCAGTTCATACTGCATATCTCAAGAAAATAATTTGAGAGAGAGCCTTCCTCGTCCTTGGCCAATCTCATCAGCTTCTTCCTCGCTAATTGTAATTTCACAAATTCCTTTTTCCTCTCAGCATTTCGAAACTGAGTTCTTAGGGCAAAACTCGGAGGAAGGAACTTTGGTCCAAACAACTTCAGCTTGAGACAACACTTCACTAGTGTCAGTTCTGGGAAAATTTCATTTACACCAGTAGCACAAAAAGTAGCCAAGCTTAAGATGCCTGAGATGCCAGAAGTGCCCCCTTTCTTCTAAATGTGATATTCATAAATAAAGCTACTTTTGAAGAAGATTGGCAAAATCTGAACTGGGTAATAGGTTTTCTGATGTCACCAATTCACAGAAAGGTCAATGTTAAAAGCCCAGATGATTTAAAACAAAAACTGTAGGGGCAGCTACTCATACAACTGCCATCCAGCAACAAAATTAAAGTTGAAATATATGATCAGTTTCATCACTTCCAGCATATTTTCTGCTCACCTAAAAAGAAGTGGGTTGGGTTTTTTCTGGAACTAAGCTATGGGTCAAAAAGCTTAGCTTCTGACATCTATAGTTTAACAAAGAAGTCGCTTTTCAATATTGTTTGTATTCCCATAGATGTTATTTTTCTCCCCAAAGGGCAGTATTAACTCTTCCAAAGCAAGACGCACAGAGGAAGACGTGAGTTTGCAAATCATCAGTGAAACTACTATCTCTATCCCAGCAGCAAAGAACCATAGCAAAGGTTAGCCCACCCCCTTCCTGAACATATCTCAAGGTTTACGCTAAGGGGGGAGCAGCATCTAATCCACTGACATCTTATCCATTTGTATTATCTTTCAGGACAGCACAGGACCACCAGGACACTGCCCCAGACTTGCACAGGGCAAGGCTCTCTTACCGTTACAATGTGAGGCAGCAGTACTCAGAAAGAGCAAGCTTTTTTCCAAGCAAAGGAAAAAACACAGTCTGTACTCAAAAAAACTTGCTAGGAAGTACTTAGCAGCTTGTTTTCCCTGAAAGTGAGCCGTAAAACAACCTTACAGCAATGCATTTATACCTGAATAGCCTATGTCCAGAGCCAACCAGTTTGTAAATACAAGAAAAGCAAGCCAAGTTGGAATGAAGCTCCTCTTACCCTTTAGAAATAATGCCATTTCCTTCCATTTTCCTTTCATTTACACCCTGTATGTCCCAAAAGCCCCAAAGTACCCTCTCTACCCTGGAATAAACACTTAACACCACTTTACTTTTTAATTCTCCTAACCCTGATGCTTGGATGGCAAAAAGCCCCTCCTGCCATTCAAAATACCTTAATGCCAGCCTTTTTTGGGGCTGGCTTATATGTCTCCAGGTATCTATGTGCAGTGCAGTGCTAGGACCCCAGGACACACCTGACATCAGGACAAGTGTTCTCTGAGGCAACACCCCAAGTACATGTCACTGGCTGGTAAACAGGTCTGTTAGCAAAACAGCTTTTGCTGCACTCAACATCAGCCCAGTTAGGTGAAACAACATGAGCAGAATCCCGTTTTCAAAGAAAATGATTGCACAACCCGGTGCTATCTGTGAAAACAAATAATTAGGCAAACGAAGCCAGGCAGCAGACTCAATGCAACAATAAATGTACTTCATGCAGCTCCATGCCTGGCTAGCTAGCCCTGCTCTGGAGATCAGCTGCCCACTTTCACCCTTGCACACTGACACATCTCACTGCATTTCACTTGGCGAGTTTGCTTTGATCCTTTGGTGCTCAACAGAGGGACCCTACGAAGCAGCATTTATGCCTGTGATTTAGCTGGACTTTTCGGTTTGAAGGGAAAGTGGCTTTGCAGTCTTTGAAGGGAAGAGGTGACTTCCAGAACAGAAATACCTTATTTACTCTTACTTTAGGACTTTCACTGAATAACACATCTGCTGTGCGTGTACCTATGTTCCTACCCTGCCTGGAACTGAGGACAGGTCTGGACAAAGAATGCGTGGTGAGGAGATGATGCAGAAGCTGCTACAGCAGGTGGTGGTGGAAGGTCTATAGCTTGTCACCCAAGGGATCATGCCTGGAGGATTCCATGGGAAGAGGAGAACCCATCAGTTCACAATGTAACAGAGCACCTCTGACACATTAGAGACATTGAGAAACCGAAGGGCTACACCTCGGAGAATGAAGCAGGTGCCAAGAGAGTCGTCTTCTTTAATAATATACATCCTTGACCCAGATGCAGACCATGTGCAAACTGGCCTCACTGCTGGATAGCATCCTATGGCACAGAGAGCTGAGGCCAGTGTCTGGGGGCTCGTGCCAGGTTTCGGTCGAAAGTGCTTGCCCTTGATTTTACTCTGGACTGAGCAGTGGGAATGGAGGAGCTGCATCTGCCAGAGCCGATTTCATCTAGTCAAATGTTTGGTGTACTAAGATGAGTCAAGATTCATTAAGCAGATGCTGAGGTTGCCTGAGCTGGCTGCATTTTTCTCCAACAAAGTGCCCATGTGCTCCTGAGAGCGGCTATCACGTCGGTTACCTGCTCTCCCAGGCCAGGAGCTCATCCTGGGAGGATCGTGCTGGCACTTCTCTTTTGGCATCCTCCCTGTACATATCTGCCCACATGGGAGAACAAAGGTCCCTGATGGGGTCATCACAAGGGCAGGCCCCCAAAGAAGGAGCAATCTCCTCCCTAGACATGGCCAGGTACAGAAACCAGAAAAAAATCAGGATGTGGGCCACAGAGAGGTCCCTGCATGCTGATGGGTAACAGTTAGCTGGAGGCACTCAAGCATACAGCTGGAGCCAGCCAGCACAGCCACTCTGTACCGTGTCATGGAGATGTCCAGTGCTCTGTCACTGCAGACACTCTGGGGACAATCAGCTGCTGGCAAATGGGAAAAACTTATTCCAGGAGGTTTATTGCTGCCTGTTCCTGTTCTGGAGGCACCAAAGCATGTCTAATGCCAAAGCACTGCAGAATTAAGAGCAAAACAGCCATTTCATCCCAGGAGACTGGTGACTAGTGCAAATTTTACTCTGACCAGCACTGGTAGCACTTAGGCTGACATGGAAGGTGACCCCTCAACAGCTAGCGCACGTCTCCAGGCAGAACAGAGGCAGAGTGGGGTAGGAGCGGTCAGGGTGGGCCTTCCAAACCACCTTCCTTTAGTGGAAACTCACTCCTTATTGGTATTCTGCGCCAGATTAAGACTACTAACTGCAGAACTGAAAATAAATTATTGATTAGTTAAGAGTCAAATGAGAGTGACTCAATGTGATTTGTTACAGGCAAACAGAATAAAGTCCAAATTGCTAATGTGCAAACCTGGAGTTTTAAAAAGGACAGTTTCCAAAGCTGAAAACAATTTGGACTTGAGCTAAATGAGATGGGGGAGAAACACAAACAGAAGAAATGGAATAGTTGGGAAACTGCATATTTTTATTAGTGCTGAAATATCACAATTGAGAAAGAAGGCTGGTTTGGAAGGAAAATAGAGCAGTTGGAATGACTAAATATGTAGATGTTGGTGTCTGTATGGATTTGTGTGTATGTAGGTATGAGAGGGGAAAGAGAGAAGCTAGCAGACATAACTAATGTGAGTGGAAATTTAATTGTTTGGAACTGTAGAAAAATGATAGGAGGGGCAAAAAGGACAGGAAGATAGTTGTGGACAGGAGACTTAAGGGCAGTAAGATAGCTTTTCTAAGCAGAGTACAAACAAAGGATATCATAAAACTCTAGTCCATTTCTGTGGGGAAATAGTGGTGAAATAATTATCCAGTAATAATACAGAGAACAGTTGTAGCCAACGGATATCTCTGTTGCAGACTTTGGACAGTGATGACATATATTTCCTTCCCAATGGGGACTATGGAGCTTTTAAAAATGTAATAGATGTGTAAGAAAACTGAAGGCAGAGATTTAGTCTGAACACACCAAAAAAACCCTGCAACACAATAGTAAGAGCTGCAGAAGCTCCAAGGGGCTTTGTTAAGTATTGGGAAACAGGTTTCATGGGCCTAGAAACAAGGTGGCATTGTACCAGTATTAGAATGAGTGAATAAAGAGGTTGTGCGGCACTGCAGCAAGATACCCAGAGGGCTGGTGGAGCCTCCATTCCTGAGCTTTTCCATTAGGAAGAATGACTTAGAGGGGATAGCATAATTCATATCAGCAAGCCTAGATACGTAGAAAATGGATCTAGTTAGAATAACAACACCTTTTATCAGTCAGATTATGAGCTTGCTTGACAGAGGTAACAGGCTGATGTAATTTACTTAGACTTCTTCAGGCCATTTTAATTCATGCTGTAGGATGATACAAAATAAGCATGGATCTTATTAAACGGATTTAAAGCTGGCTAACTAGTAGGTGTCAGGAAATAATACTGTGAGCAAAGAGTCACCACTTGGCAAATGGTGCTTTTGTCCCAGCTCTTTCAAATCCAACTCAGAAAGACAAATGAAATTTTTCCTACTGAAGTCTGAAGATGGCACAAAGATGGACCTATTAAGTAATGAATAGGATATGTCTTTGGCACAGAACAATAGCGCCTGGGCTCATGCAAACATGATACATTTTAATGCAGAAATGTATGACTCACAGCTGGGTAAGTAAAATGGAGACCTCCTACCAAAAGGGGATTTCTACCCAAGCAAGCCAGAAATCTGGAGAGAACTGGGAGATCATGGAAGTGTCTGCCAGGGTGAAATACAGTGTCAAGGGTAACAAGATTCTGGGCTGCAAAGTCCAGGAAGTATTAAACAGGAAAAGGGAGGTTGCATTATCCCAGCCTTTAGCACCAAGACAACTACTCCTGGTATCACTGCATGGGCATGGAGGAGTCAGGAGAGTGCTGAGAAGAGCCAGAGGATGACTGCACACTGGAAAAGATGCCATGGAGTAGATCTGCCAGGACACAGCCTATTCGTTGGATGAAAGAGAAGGTCATGGGTGATCTGGTCATGGCGTATAAGAGTCTGACACTGGAGACAGCAGTGCAATAACAGATGGCGCTTTTTGGTTTAGCTCTCTGGTTTAGCTACAGATATTAAGAGCCAATGGGGGAAATGATGCAAGGCAATCTTGGAGATTAGAAATAAGGCAAAAATACAACTGAGGAAAATTACAAGATGCTCTGGTGGACTTTTAGAAAACTGGAAACCTTTCAGTCATTCATTTTCTAGAAAAGAGTTTTAATGTTTCTGCTTAATTTAACAGGGATGAAAACAGGAAGGTTCTTTGCCAGGTGCTACATAGATCAGATGAGATGGTCACCACAGTCCCTTCTGCCCTGTGTTTCTGAATCTGTTATAAAAGTTGATGGATTCTGTGGGTATATTTGTTTCTAGCTCTCATTGCAGTAGAGATTTGTGCCTTCCTGCTGGTCAGTCAGTGGTTTTCTCCGCACCAATTAGCGATTCCCTTCCTGATGGCCTGTTTTCCTTCTTCACCTCTGTAGCCAGAAGCTTCCCTCCTGTTCTATGCAAGGTTTAAACTCGCACAGGCCGTTTGTCAGTGTGTTTGTGTCTCAGCTCCATTTCAGACCCCGTGTGCCCAAGTCCCCAGATTCCTCCAGCCCCACTCCTACTGTTACATCCCAAGAGATGTCTCTGGAGGAAGACCCTAAAGATGTCCATGTCTTTCTTTTCGGCTCCAGAAAGCACCTATGCAAGTGCCTCAAATTTGAGTCAGAGGCAACTTTTGGAGCAGCTAAAGACAACTTTTGAGCAGGTAAGGCAAGTCCAATGACGAACAACTTGCTCAGGTCATACTCCAGGTTTGTGGCAGGGTGGGGAAGGGTCCAGACCACCTCCTGCACCATCATTCAAACCCTTGTTCCACGTCTGGCAGGTCGGTTGGTTTATCGTCCTAACAGGGACACGACTGAATTTCGTGCTGCCCACACTCCCCCCTGCTGGTCACACCGGCGCTCGGCCCTGCCTGCAGCCTGGCCCTCTGCTACTCAACCAGTTTTCCGGCTACTTCAGATTCTGGAGGGAAATGCAGGAAAAAGATCATAATGGCACCTGGTCCCGTGCCTGGAGGTGCTTAGGTTTAAATGTCCCTCACCCATGTGTTTCAACAGGGCATGAATTTCCACCTGGATGAGGAGAGCAATGAGGAATGCCTCTTTTTTTGGCTGATGCTAGCAAGAAAATAATGCTCGTGTAAATACAGTCACCCAAGCCAAGGAAGCCTCTGCCGGCAAACACCACTGTAGGAAAGACTCAACATCATCAAAGAGCTACAGAGGGCTATTGGGCAGGCCTGCAAACAGGAATGTCATTAACGTGAATGCTACCTCATGCTTTGCATGACTCACAGTTGGAAGTGGAAGCACGATCCCATTACCTGCGCCCTCTGACAGTATGGTCATAACCCCAGCAGAAAGAGACTGCTAAAAATTAACTCATTAGTATTGTTGTTGTTGTTACTAAGAAGCTAGATACAGGAGTACTAACTCACAGTAATGGCCTGTCCCCTTCTGCCAGCCACTGTCTGAAGACAGGACTTTTCTACTGAAGACAGGGATTAAGGAGAAAAATGAGTGAAGAGCTCCATTTCTGAGATAGCTAATAATAATTAACATGCAGCTAATGGAGGGGCACATTAGTGGGGCTTTCCAGGGAATGTATTCTAGCTGCGAGAAGATGGAAAAATTCCAGAGTGAAATGCAACTGGTCTTGCACTTCATATTTCTTGTGCTCCCCAGATCCCATCAGGCCATTAGAAGGCCTGACCCTGCACACGCTGAAGTTACTCTAAGCATTTTCTTTGTGTGTAGAAGACTTTGGAGCAAAGCTGCTAAACACAAAAGAAGAAAACAAGGATTATACTCCTGTTGAAGAGAGCTCAAGAAGCCCACAGGGTACCTCCATCTCTCTGGCAATATCTTTCTGCCAAAATAACCCTGTTATCTCTTGCTGGAGCATCTCCCCAACCCCAGCCCACTCTTTCTTTCACAGATTGGTTCATCAGGGAGCAGACAGCCCAGGCTTTGTACAGAAGGGATTCCGATATGCCTACCAACACAACAGGCCAGTGTGTGGTCTGGTCTGTGAGCTGCACATCACCAAAAACCGCCCTGCATAAAGCAATAAGGGAGCACAGACCTTGCTGTAACAGGGACAGCACAGCCCCACTAGTGATAAGTTAATTTCTTAGCATATCTGGCCTATCTGGTAAGGAATCCAGCACTGATTTCCTCTGGTAGGACACTTCCCACACTGTTAGTCCATACAACACTACAAGTTTTCAAGGAGGGAAACAAAGACCAACTTCTCCCAACAACTGGGATTAGATACATTTATATACAAAGAGTAAAAAACACCATCAGTCTGTGCTATCGTTTACTGTTGCATATGCAGCAGGAATAGCTCAAGATAGTGTAAGAAAAATAGTTGAAGTCGTACAAACATATAGATTCTGGGGTATTTATGAGACCAGATAGCACAGTGAGGAAGGACAGATAAGGTGGTGTAGGAAGAAAAGAAAATGAGAAACTTTGCCCAGGGCAGCTGAGAGACTGAGGAAAACACAAAATTCAATGAGAAAGTTTTATACATCAGATGATCTCCAAAGAGCATTTGTGTCTTTCCTCTTCTTCATAAACACAGAAGCAGCAAAAATAGCGGGAGGAAAAAGCACACTGAAATCTTAACTCCCATTAGCAGCATATAAAAAAGAAAGTCTCGCTCCATGCAATTTCTTGCAGCTCTGTACAGGCAAAGACTCACATGGGAAAAGAGACTGAAGGCCCATTGGTAATCACAAAACCCAATCTCCCGTAATTACCATCCGACCTTTAAACAAAAATTCTTCATAATTTGCCAGTCGTAACCGTAATTCTATTGTCTTTGCTCCCAGTCCCTCGGCTCACAGTTACAAGACCACTCATGCAGAACACCAGGTTATAATTCTGGTAGCTGGTGGAGACAAAGAGAAAGTCCACCAGGGAAAGATAAATATTGTTCTATAAAGATCACCACCCAAATCTACTCAAATTCCAAAAGATAAGAATCGTTAATAATTTCCTGCTCCAAGTGGTCAGCCCTGGCCTCCCCTGCAACCTCGTGTTCCCATGAAGATAACATTTTTTAATAATAATTAAAAAAAGGAAAATTACCCAAAACTAAAGCACTTTTCCCCTGAGTAAAACTTCTGTCCCTAACTTAGCCATCGCTTTAGGCCATCGCACTTTGTTCTTCTCTAATGGGTTGCATGGTGCATTTAGAGAAATGCAACTATATCTGAAATGTTGGAGCACTTTATTTTACGCAAAATAGTTTCCATCCACCTCCAAAGGACAAAAGAATTCCAGCTAGCAAAAGCTACCTGTTCATCTTACCAGATCACAAACCTTTTCCTCTGTCCCCAGAGAACCAAATAACCATAAGGAAATTTGAAGTAAATTCTCTCTTTTAAGGGCTGATGAAACTTTTTGACCACAGCCATGAAGAATCACGGAATCTGGAATTGTTATTTACCAGTGGTCTTCAGCGTGTTCAGACACTGTGACACACTCCAATAGCCGCACATTTATAACCCTGGTGTTATTGTCAAGCATTTCCAAGACCGTTTGGTTTGCTGATACATTCGCTACAGTTAATTAGAGAAAACATTTTGCAGGAACTGCTCTCTGGCTCTCCTGTCTCTGTAGAATCCCCACAGCAGAGCAGCTGCAGAAGTGATTTGCCTCATAAGAAGAACTGTAAACTGCCTGCATCCCAGGACAGGGAAAACAGGACCAATCGTTAGTAGAACAGCGTCATAGCATGATCTGCAAAGTATGCGTAGCCATGACCACTCCTTACAGCAGAGCTGATCTCCCTGTGCCTGCCTTGTGCTCCTTACTCTAGAAACTCCCACCCAGGGCATTTTTTCTGTGCCAGCCCCACAGGAGCCATACAGGTGTGAGAGAGAAAACTGGTTCTGCTCACCAGAAATGTGGCAGAACTTTTCTTATTGCCATGCACCAGAAAGAACCACTTTTGGGAGCCAGATCCAAGGGCAGGCTTGTGTGGTGGGCACTGGAGGTCAGGAAGTTATCACTTTATTTGTAAACATGAGAAAACTTCATCTGGAGTCAGTGAAAACACGAAGTCCCTTGGGGCCATTTTCCTGAGTCAAAAGCAATAAATTCAAAGAGCTCATCCTTACAGAGAAAGGAAATTGGCAAAGCACAGCAGTATAATAATACCTTACATTGTATATCTACAGGCCCTTTGATCCCTGGATATTTACAAATATTAATGAGTCATGCTTCTCAAGCACCTTTTTGGAAGGTATTATTAGACCATTTGCCAGATGGGGAAACCCACAGGAGAGAGAAGTGATCCTTCCATAGCCACACAGAGCGTCCGTGACACAGCTGACAGCAGAAACCAGATATTCCTGCTTCCAGTCCTTTGTTTTTAATTATAGCAACATTCTTCCTCTCACATTTTATGTTCTATTTTATAACAAGTCACATATGAATACACCTATGTAGGACATTTCTTGCTGGCTTACTTTCCACCAGACACACTGATATTTTACTCTTTACACTTGATTAATTTTAACTGGCTGCATTACAGCAGAAAACTGATAAATATACACAGAGAGCATTCCTCACACAAAACAGTAATTACTTTTACAAGCAGCAACAGGACACTGAAAGTTTAAGAACAGATGGGTCTTTAATGTTTGAAAGGGAAATTTTAACAGAAGAAGAAGAAAAATGTGCTATGCATATGAACAAATGCCAAATAATGTTGTGTTGGTCAAGTTCAGCAACTGCAAAGCTACAGTATCTTAGGGGCTCAAATTTAAAGAGCCAGAACTCAATGCCTGTGTTTTGATGAAAGAGCAGAGGTAAAAAAGAAATAAAAAAATCCTCAAGTATTCTCAAGTATGTGAGAAAAGAGCTATCTATAGGCTCCTTTGTTCTGGGGGAGCTGATAAAAAGCACCACCTAGCACTGCTTTTTTGCTGCTGCTGTGGATAAGCAGGACAGTTGTCACTGGTTGACCTAACCCATAGCAGCTCTGTGTTCCTCTAGAACACCATAGCGCTTTCCTTTTTTCCCTTTCTTTCCTTATTTCTTCATGTTCCTTCTATTTTTTCCTTTTTTTTTTTTGTTTTTCTTTTCTTTATGTTTTTTTTTTTCCAGTGTACAGATCCTTTCCATAAAACAGCACATGCATTAAAGCCAGACCACTATCACAGAATTTAGGTTACTGGGATAATTTCATTTACATACAGGGCCAGTACTTATTAGCTTACTTCTACAGACCATTTCAAAACATTCAGATCCTCCTGTCTCCTCCCTCTGAAATCTATAAATTCTTCCCACCAAACCCATAGATAAGGGGATGAGCCAGGCCTCTGCATCGATTCTGTTTCTTACCGGCCCTGAAGTGCTGTGGGAATTTGATCATTGTATCGTATTTCCCTGGTTTTCTCTTCAGCCTCAATCTTCTCTGCCCTCACCCTTGATTTCGCTGATTGTCCTTTCAAGAGTGCAAAGTAACTGCTCTGGATTTTACCAGGGGACATTTTGCTGGTGGGATAAACCTGTCCAGATGCTGGCATTTACATTAGAGCTAGACGTCTAGACTTATTTTAACGGTCAGCAGAGAGAAACAGGCATTCTGGGGCATGGGTAATCTCATTTTAAGGTAGATGTTGAAAAGCACTCAGATGAACCAAGTCCTGGAAGCGCCTCTCTCTCTCCATTGGCTATAAAGATTGCCTAGAGCAGAAGCTCAAACGTAAACATCAAAAGTTAAGAGAGATGAAAGTGTATCATCCTCAAAGTGCCTAATACAAAGGGACTTCAACAGTCACCAGGCTTTGGGTCTTTTGTAGTGCATGAAATAATATCTACATGTTTTCTATGAGGTGATCAAATAGTAACAGAAAATAGGGAAGAGGATTTTCTATGAACGGATTACAGCACTATACTCCTTGTCTGGGAGAGGTATCTGCTCACATACGTGAAGATAGCTAAGCTTAAGCCTCAGCCTCAAACCCAACAACTTCTGTTCAAGTATTTCTGTTGCCACCCCTCTCCCCTTACCTTCCTCTTCATGTTCTTCACATTAGAAGACAGCAGACAATCACTTGCAAGATTCCTGTTTCTTCATTTCTTTAATAGAAGGGCTGAATGTCATTTTATGCATGCTTTTCAAATTTAGCTACGCTTGCCTGATGTCAGCAACTGAACAACATCATTAAAGACACCGATATCACCCCATAACTGAAAAGCCTGTTTTGTTATGAGGACTCGTTCCCCAAAAGCAAATTTTCCAAAGAAGCCTGAGCAAAGAGGGAGGGGCTTTGTGAGCTTGTTCTAAACTACCTTCCTAAAAAAGTGGAAGTATCTGGGACATTTTGCGCCCCAAATGATCTTCTAATCTCTGCTCTTCCAGTCTTCAACACTGCTTTAATTTAGCTTGAGTCAAAGGCCTAGCAGAGTCCAAAATAGCTATCCACAATGCTAGCTGTTCTTCCTTTCAGTCAGTCTACTGTAGGAAGCAATTTCCAAGCACTCCCTCTTTGCGTTATGAACTAAGATTGTTTCTCTCAGTTTTCTTTTTCATGTTCTCTAGGAACACTTATTGGCAGAAGTGTCTTTGTTTCTTAGAAGTTCATCAGCTCTCTCCATCTGTTTTCTCCCATGATGTCACCACTCTCACTTTTGCCTCATTGCTATGTCCATAGAAATCATTGGATGCCTCAAATGTCTGACCTCCACCAGGAATTAAAAACCAGAACGGAACAGATATGAAGGAAAAAAAAAGGATAATGGGAATCAAAACCAGGGAAAACAACTGCTCAAAGTCTCCAACTGCCTCTAAACGTGATTCTTCTTCTAAATCTCTCTATTGCAGTATCATCTTTTAAGAATGCTTTAAATTTGACCTCCACAGAAAAGCTGTTTCAATTTATAGGTTTTAGAAGCGAGATGTTTAATGAGTTTTCACAGCATTTTTGAAAGGAGCTCTTTCTCTTCATTCTTGCATTCAGACTTCTATGCCTATAAACAGAGATGGTGTGAGAGCTATTGACAATGCTTACATCATAAGAAGATGAAGGCATTTTAAATTGAAGGATTCATTTCTTTTTCTTAATATTGGTACCTAATAAACATAGGAAAATAATAACTTTGTTAACAATTACTCTGAGAATTTAGACACGAGATATTTGTTGGTTCTGAAACGTACATCAAAATCAAGAAACACCAGTGGAAAAACTTTGCTGCTTCTAGCTAAGAAACAAGCAAACCATTCCCTCTACCTATTTTTCTTTCTTGTCCTGATCACACAATGTCAATAAACAAACAGGGCCATAAACCTTGTTGTATTTAGACTTGGCAAGACACCTGTAGCATGTGCTTCCTCTTACATAAAACAGAGCCTTTTGGCTGGTTTTTATTGTTCTCTCCAGTATTAAGGTGCCCACAACATTCCAGCCAGAAGCTCTCTGTTGCTTCTGGGGTTGAAACTAAGCCAGAAATACCACTGCAAAAAGGAAGGCTTCCTTTCCATACAGCAGAAATAATATTTTCCACAGATCCCCAGCTTGCACAGGTTAGTGTGACCACAGGCTTCTTCCTCAGCCCCCCGTAGTGTCTATCATGATGAAAGCATTTGAAAGCGCTTTGTATACAAAACTTCCTGGACCCAACAGGAGGGCTCAGTATGGCGTTTTGCAATCTGAGCATCCATCTAAGCAGCCCATGTACCTCATGAAGTCCCAGCACTGCGTATGTTGCATATCTGCGCAAGCAATTACTGCAAAGGGGTGCAGCTGAGCCTGATCTCAACACAGCTGAAGCTCAAGCACTGCCAAGAACAGAATGTGTTCAGTGCTGTTTTAAGTAGTATGGTTTCTCTTCACATGCAGGAGCTCTCCTTGTTCTCATTACCTCTCTTTAGTGCCAGAGACTTTGAGGTGAGAGTCCTCTCCTTCCTTGCTCATGCTGAAAAATACTTGCCTCAGTTTGAAATCCCATTTAGTGTTGGAACCCCATTTCATTTCTAGTGAAATTACCCCCTCTAGATGTTTACCTGTCATTACTGGAGGATATGGTACGTCCCAAAGCACATATCCATATGTGTCCATCCAGTAATCTCCAAGAGGAGCTTTTCCTCTGTGCCTGATAATGGAGACATCTCTCACTGTATCCCCAGTTTCACCTTCAGATTGTTTCATGGGTCCTTGGTTTTATTCTTTTACCTCCCAGAAGGAGATCCCTTTTCTCTCCGTCTCATCCTTGGGAAACAGAAGAATGAGTACAAAGCTTTTTACCTGGATTATGCGTTTGTCTCGTTAGTAGCATACCTATCTTGGTGAGGGAGAGAGGCTGTGGTGGAATAATTTTTGTGCTTGGTGTTTTGCTAGTGTAAGCCAAGCAGAGGAAAAGGAGGATGTAAAGTCCCAGACAATAGGATTTAGGTTCGTCCCAGACAATATCATTTAGGTTCATCCCAGAAAGTGGATTGATAAGATGATCATTGTAAAGATACAATGGCTGTATTACTGCATAGTCACCATACCCCTCCAGGTGGCCCTTCCCAGGAGTCCAGTGCTCCCCCTGTGCAGTTTCAAGCAAGGCACCCATCAGTGCAGCCCTCTTCTTCAAACATTACATGACTGTAACTGATCCTTTGCAGTAGTTATGGATGAGCACACTGCTTCTGAAGGCTAAAGCAAAGAGGGCCTCAGTAATCTCCAGTTGCATTATTTGTTTCTATGTATGCATACTCAGACTATCCTCCTCCACTTCCCTGTGTCCCACATCCTTGGTTTCAGCTGCCCTTTCCCTCATCAGTTATGATGATGGAAATCTATGTCACTTTACTCTGCAATACTCTCCATCCACCTCCCACCATTCACCCTTACATTCCTCAGCTCTACTGGACTTAAGGTTTTGAAGACGTTAGGGTGCAGATTTTTCCTCAAGTGCATGAACCACAGTGGGTGGAGTGGCTGCTGAAATCTTACTGGATCCGGGATATGGGCAGTGGGGTCTGTATGCACTTAAAAACAAAATCTTGAGGGAAATCCTGAAGCCAAGCTAAGACATCAGGCTTTTGCTCAAAAGGCCAATAGATCTGTAGTTGAGAAAATGAACCCCTGGCACCAAAAAAGATAAGCAGATGTTGAAAGTTCAGCTGTATGCCTAGAAGGCCTTCATACTAATCCCTGCCTCCGCCTCTGAGGGTGACCTGGAGGGAAACTGTTAATTTGCCTCTAGAGGATGAGAGAGCTTCAGGAGGAGGAGCAAGGAAGACCATTAGCATCTCATTTCTTTGCTTCACCTAGCCTGGCAATGTCCATTTTGTTCACAGCTGGACTGACCCAACTATCTGTCTCATCGAAAGAAACCAGAGTTCAGTGTCTATTCTGGGAAATACAGATGGGAGTGAAGGGAAGGAGGGGGGAGACCCGTTTCCATGGTTTCAAGCTCTTTCTTTTTCGATGTTGCTTCCTTCCTTTTCAGCAGCTAATTTCTTCATTTTTGGGGCTCAGGCCAGGTCTGCCTCATGTGGCATAGCAGGGCCTTTCACACCTCAGCAAGTCCTTCACTGAGGGGCATGGCAGGGAAGCAAGTAGTCTGCTCTTGCCTGTGCTGGGGCAGGTTCTGCCACGTGCTGCCACCCAGCTTTCATTGCATTTTCAGCTTGATGTCCCCCACTGTAGCTTTCTCCTTCTCTTCAAGCTGCCCCTCACACAAATGAAACTCAGCTGCCTTGGCTGGCTGCCTTGGCTGCCCTGAACCACTGGGGATGTAATACCTCTAGGATAAGCCACAGGTCTCCACTGTCCCTTCCCAAGGGCAGTAGGCTCTTTACAGCTTCACTTATTTCCCTCTCTTAGCCCCACTGAAAGGACATCCCAACAACCCCATCTTTTCAAGGACAGCAGCCAATCCATCCAAATCCCTTAAAAGCTGCACTGGAGTATGTCCTGCTGGTGGCATGTGGAGTATCCTCCTAGCAACTCACTCTGCTGCAGTGCCCTCCATCCCTTCCAGCTTGTGGGACAACCTCATGCCACTCTCCTCCCAGGCACTCCCTCACTCTTTCCCGCTATCCTTTCCCAGCAGATCCTCCCCACTTACCAAAGGCAGACGATCCCTCCTGGAGACTGTGTAAAGTCTCAAGCTGGCTCAAAGAGATCGTTTGTACTGCCCTGAGCCTGTGCTGAATTTTCCTGGGAACACCTCCCACCTGCTTTTTCTAAGAAGGAATGAATGTAGAGAGCTCAGATTTGGGTTCATGGCTACAATTCCAAACACAAGAAAAATGAAAGAGAGACTGACAAGCTAGCCATCATTAAAATATGAAAAGGATTAAGTTTATCTTCTCTTTAGGAAATAGAGAAGTGGGAAGTGCCAATGCAAGGGGCCTACAGTTGAACAAGTTTTGTTTGCAGGATAAATGGCTTTTATTCCTGGTGAGGAGAACTAAGCCATTTTACATGTTTACAAATAATACTGACTGTCCAGCCCTGACTGTGCTCCAAAAATGCAGCATCCCTACTCCTGGATTGCCTCAGCACTGAATTCCCAGAGGCAGAGAGAAGCAATAAATCAAAGGAGCAATCCAAAACATGACCCAGCTTTTGAGCAATAATTTCTTGTGCTTTGTGGTACATAGAGGGATGCTGTCCCCACATCCCACTGACAATTGCTCTGGTAACAAAAATATTATTGTCAGTGATGGACAATAAAGACCCCTCAGGCTCATTGTTTTAGAGTCGGGATTTAGCCCAAGTATCCTTACCACGCCTCTGCCTCCAAGTGCTGTGATTCAGTAACTTGGCTGTCAGCTAGAGAGTCGCTCCCTCCCATCTGCAGCATGGGTCAGTCCTGTAGGTGGGACGGAGGTGATGTGAGGACCTCAGGCTGGCCTGCAAGACAAGGGCAAGTTACACCCCTGCAGAAAACAGTGCTTCAGAGCCCTTTAGGTGAGAGTAGTGACAAGGTGATCCATGTACCTCCCTTGCCCTCTCACCCAATTCATGGCTCTGCTCCTGCGGACTCCATCCCACATCCCTGAGTTCCCAGGTCCTGTGTCTTCTGAACCCTAGAGGGTACTAGAGAGCAATATTCAGTCTCCCGAGAAGCAGGCCACTTGCCTCTGGTCCTGGAGGTGTCATTTGTGAAACTAGGAAGCAGTCCTTTGTGCCTTGGAGGAGCCTTGGAGACACCAAGGCCTAAGCATCATTGCTCCCTGAAGGAACCCAAGCAGGCCCTGTTCAATGCAGGGAACACGCATTGTAGAAAAGCATGTACTTCTCTCTGGAATTTCAGTATAGGCGTCTCTGGGCTCTAAGTGATGATAAAAGTGAGCACCACCCCGATTTTAATAACCAGGCATCCCTTCATTCTCACCTCCTCTGTTTTATAAGACATGTTGCTCAGATACTGGGACCATACAAGACACTGGTAGACTAGGCAACCTGTGAGATACTTTTCCAGCCTCCTGAACAGTGGCTCCAGGAATCCCGGCATAGAAGAGAGCATGCAGTGTGAGCACATACCCTGATCTGCCTGTAATTGTAATGCAGAATGGGATCATCTTGAACCCATCCCATCCAGGCACTCATCCAGATTTTAAATGTTCTGTGAGTTCAGACACCAGAGGAACATTTCTGCCCTTCCTGCTTTGCCCTGTGATGAGAGCAGCAGAGACTGGGTGGGAAGTCAGTCAAGGACCCCACCAAATGATGTCCTTGAAAACGATGACCAACCTTGATGACTTGTTTCTCCCTCCTGGACCATGCAGAGTCCTGACGTCAATGAAGCCCTTCTGCTTCCAGAGGAAGAAACATCTCTGATTCCTGACAAGCCAGGGTGACAGATGTCAGCAGCGTTGTGAAGCATGGTGGCCATTTGCCAGCTTCTTGAGGTTGGCATGTTAATTACACCTGAACTATAGAAGACTGAATCAGATCTAACTGCTGACAGTTACAACTTTCTACTTGGGCAGCAAAAGCATGCAGAATTGCACAAAGCATGGGTTAAAACAAAAAGCTGCTTTCAGAGCAATAGAGGAAAGGACCTAAAGAACATCCTAAAAAACTAAAGAGTGAAATAAATGTGCTCCACTTATTTCTTAGCCCTTTTTAACTTGGTGGAACTGGTACATGTTCTATACTGCACAGCTCAGCCTGTCCTGGAATCTCTTTTTTGGAAGTCACTTCTTAAAGGTAAGATGTTCACAACTTCTTTCCCAGCCTTGCAAAGCTGTTGTTTCAATGATCCCTGAAGTTGTTCCCAGGGCTCAGAGACAGACGAAAGTGCAGTCTTAGGAGGCAAAGAGGGGTCTCATCTGATAGCGCTTCATGCCATTCCTTCATACTTTCTGGGTGTGAGCTTCTCCTTTCCACCAGCTGCAGGTCTTAATCTCCTCCTCTTGTCCATGGCCTCCACTGCTCAAACCTCTCCTGGCTGTTCTCCCTGCACAGCTGTGGGCTCTTCAGTATTTCATGCTAACAGCAAATTTGATCCTGACATCACTTGCATCATAGCCCGTTTAAAAGAAAGAAATGAAGGAAAGCACAGGTTGGGATGGGATGATTAGCTGTTTGTTTGGTAGCTTATTGAAAAGCTTTTAGAAAGAGCTTTTAGAAAGAGCTTGGAACAAAACTTTCACCTAGAAGAAGGACAGGTCTCCCAACTGAATCTGGGAGGGGTGTTCTTTCTGTTACTTAAACTAATGATTTAGAAGTTCTACATGGTTTAATTTGTTACTGGTTTTGCAGTTCAGATGAATGAGAGAAACAGGATGCTGCCAGACATGTTCACAAACCACTTCAAGGAATGCCAGAGAAACCCAAGCCCTCCTGTGGTCCTGCATGTCCATCACTCAACAGGCACTGACAGTGATGCACAGCAGGGTCCTCTGCAAAACTTCATTGTCATATTAGAGAATTAACAAAGAGTTCAGCTTGAAAGTGGAAATGGATCTGCAGTCAAGGTGAACGTTTCGTGTCCCTGAACACCTCTAAACAGTTCTGCAAAGCAGTCTTGATGTTCCCTGTGCCTTTCAGCATAACTATTGCTGTCACCTTGGTATTGCCTTTGACCTTGAAAGAAAAATGAGAAACATTATTTTCCAGAAGTCATTTTTGAAAAGGCCGCGATGGTTTTCTTGTCATCTTGCAAGCAACAAAAGAAACAACTCATTCCTTGGCCTTCATACAAAGGACAATTTAGATGTCTGTAAAAAAGCTAGATTGCAGTGTGCCTCCAGGTACTTCGTGCTTTCATCATTATAAATGTTTAGGGGTTTTTAGTTTCAGAAGCACACGAAATTCTACCAAAAAATCTGGAAAGCCCCAGACAATCATTGACCATGCTGTTTACCTACAAAAAGTATAAGACGCACATGACCAGCTCTCTGCCGCCTGGCAGACCTCACTACACGAGCAAACATAGAGGATTTACTGTTTCTCACATACATTGGCCTACAGTACCTGTTTGTGGTCACCTGGATGAATTCTATGTGCACCCGCACTTCTCAAGGGGGGCCCTGCCAGGAAGTGGTCTAAATGCCAGCAAGCTCCCAGAGCCCTGCTCCATTCAGCCATGCCCACCCATAGGTGCAGAGCACCTGCAGGTCAGCACACACATGGCCACGCACAAAACACCCCACAGCCAGTGATCGCAGGCACGAGGAAAACCAGGGGGGCACCAGACAAAACTGGTCGCAAGCGCAGGCTCCAGATGCAAATTCAGGGGACACGCTCCTTAGGAATCCATGGAAGAAGCAGCAGCCACTTTGACAGCAGCAACTGAAGCCCAATTTTAAAGCAGGCTTTTAGAATTATCAGACCTCCTGCAGTAGCCCAGAGATGATGGGACATTTAGAAGCTATTTATTGCACTTCAGGTTCTGTTTTCAATCCATAAAGAAAATAAATGTTTTGGCCATGAACACAGTCAGTTGTTTGGCTTTTGCTATGTGTATGCAGGGAAACTTCCTAGTAACTTCTTGCACTGTCATCAAATACCATGAATTTGTTCCTTTCCACTGAGCTAGGCTCAGGCTTGAATTCTCAATTCATAGACTTTGAACTTGACTAAGGGTAACATTGTTTTAGCTGAGGTTCACAGCCTTTTGAGACCATAGTAGGCCAGCCAGATACATCTCTTCTGGGCTCCTACTGCCCCTAGGCTGCAAACTTCAGCTGTTCAAGAGCTACAAATCTCTGCTAGCAATACCAGGAAGATTCCCAGGAATTTTGAAGGGTTTTTTTCAGTGAAGAGAAGGCAAGATATTTATTAGGTGTATTTTTCTAGCACAGTTTTGATAGAAGGAGCCACACACAGACAGAAGTGTGGGAAAATCCCCGTCACTCCAGTCCTTTCGCCCCATCTGGGTTAGAACAGACCAGACCATTTCCAGTTGTTCTCCTGGGTGCCAATACAGGCCAGCAATTCTGCCACTTCTGGTGCACAGTCACTGGAGAACTTCCCTGCCTCTCAGCCCTACTCTCTCCATCTCATCCTCCCCCACTGGTGAGCCCACAAGCATAAACGACACCTGAAAAAGCACCATTTCTGAAGGCTGGTTATCTGCCCCTAGTAATAAAGGCTGAGATCTCTGTGTAATAGCAATCAAGAAGCTGCGCTGTAAAAACTGAGTTCATTCATGAAAAGAAACAAAGGGGGAAGCTGTATGCAAGGAACAATTCAGAGAGCACAGCTCCATCAGCTCTGGCCCTTCAAACCCTCCATGGACCTTTGCTCTGGTACCTATTTACACAGGCTATTCCCAGGAAACCTATATGGGAGCACGGAGATGAAGGTAAGATGATCTCTGCTGACAGGCATGAAATAAACTACGTGAGGATTTATGAGATACTTTCCTTTTGCTTTCACCATCTTCAGACACTCACACAAACTGTCCAGCTATAATGAGTGCTCATGGCCAAATTCCTGTGGGAAAAGTTCTTGCTGAGTCAAGCTGGTAGAAAAACAGAAATCCTGCTTTGCGGGAAATTCCAGGACCTGTTTTCTTCCTAAATTAATCATAAGAGTCAGAAATAAAAACTTTCTGCAGAATGACATTTCCAAGTATTTTTCTTGAATATGTGGAAGATAGTTCAGACAGAGTTTTACAGGCCACAGCAATGTGAGACATGCAACAAGCATAAAACCTTTTGGACACTTCCTTGCTGCAGTTACACACTGCAGTAAACAAGTGCAGCATCAGAGACAGCGCTCCCAGCAGCATCAAACTGCCCCACAGTGTGTGTGGAGGCAACATCTGTGATCTTCCTCTGGCAGACATACCAGGTTGGAAGGAGATTCCCTTCCTTGCAGGGCCATTTGTTGGGCTCTCTTCTGCTATCTGTGCAAGGTGAAAGTATGTTTACATTGTGAGTACTTTCTCCTTCCACTGTCATTACCTCTCCAACACACTTCGTGCGTCCAGTGACATGCAAAGGAAGTTACAGCTGACATAGGAAAGAGACAGGCTTTTAAGATATTCCCAGAGCCTGGAAACAAAGACTGTTACAAGGAACTGTCTGTGCTGCCTCCAGTGCAGAGAGTGCATATACACCCACATGGCAGCTTCTGAAGCCTGAATTGTGCAATCCTGTGCAGCACCCGCAAGGCTTCGAGCAAATAGTCTCGTATAGCACTCACTGAACTGAGCTCATGAGGCTGAGTAAGGATGACTTCAACCCTGCATCCTTTCTCTGCATCAAGGAAAGGGGATAATCGTCAGCTGCAGGCAGCTTCATCAGGTGGTGCACAGAGGATGGATAGTTTCCCGTGCAGCAGCATGGGGGAGTGCAGCCCCTGAAGCCCAGGCTGAAAATGGGGTGAGAAGAGGGACAAGAATAGACCATGGTCTTATGCCACTCCCCTGTGACAGAGCTGCACAGGCTTTGCGTAACTCAAGCCAGAAACAAGCACAGATTCCATTAAACAAGGCAGTGCCAGGACAAAGTTTCTCCAAGTGCCCAGGCACCATGGACACAAGTTGGTTTAATAGAAGTGGGATGAAAGAATTGTTCTATTAAATCCAACCAGCACCTCCTGCTTCCAGACTGCTCTGTGGCCTATTTGCAACAGCAACATGCTGGGGAGATGGCAGACACAGGTGTTACGAGTTACATTCTGTGGTGCCACAGAACTTTAGTTAGTTGAGGCAGTGAATTTACCAAGGATTGACTGGAGCACAGTGGGGGGTGTCTTCAATGGCAGGCAGAAACAAAAAGCATAACAAATCACTGCAAACTCTTAATGGGAATCAGAGAACAGAAGGGCTGCAAGGCGTATACACGGAATACATGAGAAACAGCAAGCAGAGCCTAGGAAACCAAGTAGTTGGATTGTTTCTTCCTGAGTTGGCACACAAAGTTTCTGTTTTGCAGAGGTGCTATATCCTCATACAGTCCATGCACCAGAGGAACAATCTGTGGCCTCTTCAGTGGGCTAAAAGAGGAAATAACACAACTACAAGAAGGGATTTAAAATTGCAGCTATAAAAATTGTGAAGGTGCTGCAGGGTTCCAAACACAAGCCCTGATTCTGCTATGTGTTTCTCAGTGGTGCCTTCTTCTGCTCCACCTCCAGATGTGGTTAATTCAGCTGTCCTCTCACAAATTGCTCCTTGCAGGATCAGTTGTACAAGCAAATTCAGTTTGGGGGAGTGACTTTTACGGAGGCTTGAAAGGTCTAAAAGAGGTGTGAAACTTCCTAAAAGCTTCATTATTCTCACTAATTCCCGCAGACAGGAGAATCAAAGGCCAAGTGACTTGATCACATCCCTCCTTCCCCCTTATTCCCAGATCAGGAAACGGCAACAGCAGCATGCCACAGTGGTGGGGGTGACCTGTGGTTGCGAGGTTACAAGGGGTAGCGAATACCCAGGAGGCTTTCACAGGGCCCTTGCTAAGGAGTTTCTAGTGGCAATATGTTACAAAAACTGAAATCAGGCAGTATAAAGACAATAAAAGGGGGAGGAGGCATGTACTGGAGTGACAGTCACATAGTGCCAAGGGTTAACACCAGCCTAATCTGACATTTTAGCTCCCTTCAAATACATGGGGAATGGTTTGGGCAGAAGTGAGATTCCAGTGGACTCCGACATGGCGTTACATTCTTTATACAGGAGAGGATTCTTACCAACACCAAAAACCAGACTGTTATAAGGAAGTTTCCCATCTCCACTACTGCAGGAAGGAGAAATGAAAAATAGCAGGACCAGCAGCATATTGTGAGGCTTCCCCCAGTTCTACTGCAAGAGACAGCCTTTAGGATGAGCAGGATTTACCCAAGCAAGTGTTCCTGTTGGAGTTAACTGGCTCAGTCTACACTCCAGTCCTCCCCTCCAGCTAGCTGACCTTGCAGAAAAGCAGCTGTGCCTCACTGGCTCGTCTCTGTGCTTTTGGGGGTTATCCCACAGCCCCAAGTGCTGTGCAGGAAATGGCATAGCTCTATAGACCCTTTCCCAGGGAACTGGGAGGAGAGATGTCTGTCTGACCCAGAGCATAGGAGGGATTATAGGAAGCCTCTGCAGGACTTAGCAGCATGGGAGAGGGGCTAGCCTGCACCCACATTGCAGAGCAGTTATGTCAGCAGCCTTGGGGTTGCACTCAAGCCCATCTCCTTGGCTGGCCAGCAAGCTCAAGTCAAAAAGCATCTCTGATTTATAGGGATGTGGGTGTGGATAAGACACAAGTTACCAGCAACACTGGAGTTATAATCTTATTAACTTTGCAGTGAACAACCCACCCTAAGCAGGGAGGCCAAGGCGGCAGGGTGATTCCAGAAGAGAAACAGGACAGCCAGGCTTGTAGTTCTGGTCCAGCTGTGGCCTTCCCACTCTCATTCCCTTCACATCACACATCCTGCACAAGGTGGGGCAGGACATGGCTTTCCTTTCAGTCCCCAGAACACAGGATCTCAGCAGCAAGACCCTCTCCCCCTGTGCACATCGCAGTCACTCATCCCTCCTCCACCTCCACCCTGAGACCCTGCAGCTGAGCCCAGAACACGCAGCAAGAAATGGGAGCTGTCAGCACAATCACTGTGAGTTTCACAACCTCCAATTACTGCAGCTTTGCACTTTATTTGCTCCATGTGCCAACATATGTGGAAGCATGCTCTGTTCCTGTGTACATATGTGCATCTATATGTCATGCTACCCACCCCCTAAAGTACAGGGGAATGTCAGGCCTGTGAAAAGGTGATGTCCATGGTTTGGCAGGTACATGTTTTTGTGGTCGCTCTGTGTATCAGATGGGCATGGGAAATTCCTGCTGGACTCTGGCAACAGGTTTCTCCCTTGGCTAATTTTTAATGGCAAAGGTTTTGTAATCACCATCCGAGCCTGAGGAACAGAAATTCCTGAGGGGTAATTGGCTTTGTCGGTCTGTTGGGCGCACTCAGCTTGATCTCTTCAATTACTGTACGCATGTACCTACTCTCACACTGACATGCTGGTGGGGACAAGCCTGCCAGCTCCATGGATGGGTGCGTGTCTTCAAGCAGCACAACTGCCCTGGTAGCTAATGCAAGGCACACAAGGCATGGAGCAATGCTAGCAAGCAACACTGATATCATCTTGGTGGCAGCCACTTCATGAAGATCACATAGGAGACAGGACCTGTGGGGCAGGGGGACAAATGAAGTGGCCCAGCAACTGTTCCTCTTCTACCAGTTGACTAAGATTGCTGACTCAAAACTTCTCCACTTGCCACCACATAGGGCACCTTGTTCTCATTGCCAGAGAGGCCTTCTTCACATGGAAAACTGGTTAGCTGCTACAGCAAACCCTCCCAATGGAGTCTTAGCTTCCGCTGGCTAAATGTCTGTCAGTAGCTTATCCCAGATGAGTTTGCTGCCAGCAGAGCAGTGCACTGTCTTAAGACTCTTGCCAGCATAGTAGTATCAATGGGAGGGACAGGATGACTTTTCCTTTCCTTAATTAATGGGGTTATGCATGCAAAAAATTGTTAGGAATGGACCAGGCTGATGACCCCTTAATGCTGCCTCATCAGCACAGAGCATTTAAAGGATGTGTATGACATTGAAGCATGCTTTGAAGCCCCTCCATGGGGCCCAAGAGGGCTGCACATAGACACAAATCTTCAGTCCCAGCATCTGTTCTATCAGATTGCACACGAGGGTCTCAGGCACAACAAACAAGGTCAGGACATGCATGCACCATCCTCCTCATGCACCCCAAACTTTCATCACGGTGTGACCAGCATGTTCCTCCACATTGTCTCCTGTCCACGTCTGTCCCGCTCATATTGCTCCTGTCATGCTGCTCCCAGCCTGCTCTATCCTCCCCATGGCAAACTCTGCTACTGCCTTTTCTCCTCCAGCGTCAGCCCTGCCGCCCTTTCCCGGCTGGTCCAGAGAGCTGCTGCCCCTCTGGCAGAGCCTGGAAGGTTGATCCCTGGAGTTCACCCCAGGCAACTTTCACTCCCTCATCTCCTCTAATTGCGGTCAGCACCCCCCAGACTGGGGGAACTCATAAATACCACGGCTTTGTGGGGGAGTCTTCCAGCCAGTAATTGACTAAACTTCCCAGATGCATTTCCAGCAAGAAATCAGAAAGCAATGTGAGCCTTGTCAAGGGCAGAGGCACCCCCCACAATGCAAACACCCTCTCCCGGGAAAGGGAGATGTGGGTCTGGCGGGGCCAGCAGGAGCCATGGAGCAGGATGCATTGGAGGGATGGGGGATGCCATAAATCAGGCCCTGCTCTCCCCCAGACCCTTATCAGTGCTGCTTGGCATGGTGGGCAGTCCAGGAGGGATGTGATCAGGGCAAGTGATGCAACTGGTGGAGATAAGTGCCCCACTGGGGCAGGCCTTGCTCCCCTGGGAGCCTCCAGATGCTGTGGCCCAACTGTGTGCCTCCTCTGTCTGCCATCACAGCCTGCTGCTTGGCAGTCCCAGGCCCTTAATGGGGGCAGGCTGTTACTGCCCTGTCCTCTTGCCCCTTTGTCACAAAGAAACAGCTTTGGGGCTTAATGAAAAATAACTCATGAGTTTTACCTTTTCCCTTTCTCTCAGCACCCAAGCAACGCCATCACTTTCCCAACAAGCTTCTACTTCCCCCAGCAACACTGTGATGGGAGAGGAGGTGCCGCAGAGTCTCTCTCCTGCTGGAGACTTGACTCAGCTCAGGCTCCAAAATTCATGGCACCACCCAGCAAAGCTGCCACCTCACTGAACTCTGCAAAAGGCCAAGGAACTGGGACAGAATGGAGTGCAGGGTGGAGAGTTGCAAGGACAGAGTCCAGGTATGGAAAAGCAGGGAAAGGCAGACATCCGTGGAAGGGGTGCCTGCTGCCAGCAGGGTCTGGAGCCACCTGGGGATACAGCTGAGAGACCAGAGGAACCTTTGGGAGGGAAATGTGTCCCCGGTGTGCTGGGCTCCTGCACCCTGGCTACTCCAGCACGATGACAGCCAGGGCAGAAATGAAAGTCTCCAGCTATAGGGCTTGCAAGCAGGGGAGGGGGATCTAGTCTGAGGGAGGACATCCTCCAGCACCAGTGTGGGGTGAGGAGGTAAAACCGAGCATGCTGTGGTGCGCGCCTGGCCAGCCATGGCTTGTGGCTGGGAGGTGGTGGCCAGGGCCAGTGCAGGGAGAGGAGCAGAGAGATCTCTGTGGAGCAGGTTAAGGCTCCCTGGATGGAGGGAAGTGCTTTGGGAGTGCCAGTGATTCACAGCACTGCAGGCAGGCACAGATAAGTAGTTGAAAGGTCTTTCACCCTGCTAATCCCACTTCCCTCCGATAACTTTAAATCCATCACTTAAAAATTCAATGTTTCTCTGTTGGAAAGCTGGGTGGCCGACAGGATGAATGCAGCTCTTCAACCCTGGGGCAGCAGGGAGACTTCAGAAAACAGGGCCAGAAAGGTGCTGGCATGTTAGCACGTAGCTGGGCTATAATTTACACGCATACACCATATGCTTACTCCCATTAGCAACTTGGCTTGGAAGGCACCCAGTCTCCTTTCACCCCTGGAGGAACCGGCCTCGTTAGAAAGCACTCAGAGGCATGCATGGCTCTATTTGCCTACAAAATAGAGGCAGCTCTACCGAGACCAAAGGCAAGCATGAACATCAGGCTTGTTCCTCTTTGATGGAGTCAGAAAGATGGCACTTCTCACAGTGCGCAGCCTCAAGATGGCCATTTTTCCTGAGGGGACGCAGCACACAAAGACACCCATACTGCAATTTCAGTGACCTCAGGTGGCATGCAGTAGGGATCATTTGTGTTTGCATATTTAAAATAGCACCTACAAGAGATTGCCCAAGGGTCCAGTAAAGATCACTTAGCTGCTAGAAGTCTAACTGCATGTATGTCCACATAAGCCAAGGCCTTGGGGGCATTTAAAATGTGATTGAGACCATACTGAAGTGTGGTATTTTTACTTACACCGGCACCATTCACACTGAGTGCAACAAATACTGTCCCCCCTCCTGCATTCCTTTAAGAAAGATGGAACTGTTTCAGAAGCCCCAAATAAGCTGCAAAGGTAGGTGAGGTCCTCAAGGGCAAAACCAGCACTCCCAGCTACTTGGAAAGGCTTTGCCTTCATGTAGACTTATCTCCAAGCAGCTTACCCACTCTTCCACCATTCTGGAAGGCAAAAGCCCTACACCATCCCCTCCTCTCCTTTTCCATTGTGTTTCTATGACTTCTGCTTAAGCCAGCTCCCTGATCCTAAAACAGGCCCAGTGCAGGGTCCCAGATGGAGGGCTGGGAGGAGAAGGCTGCTGAGTCTGTGTATTCTTCCAGATCTGCCCCTGCACACTCCTCCATGCAGAAATATCCCTGCTCCTATCAGCGGTTTTGGAGCTGACGTCCTTCCTGACGCAGGTAACATCCCACAGGGCTCCCCCCGCCGGGCTCCTGGACCCTGCCCACCCCAGCTGTGAGGGGAGACCTCACACTCACCTCATCGCTGGTCCTCCCAGGACCAATACGAGTCATATTGGTCCCCTGAAGGCCGGGCCTGGTGACAAAATACAGCCGCACTGATTTAGACGCACTCAAAGAGCTGCCCTTTGAAATTCTTCTTCCCTGCTCTCTGCATTCAGTGTTCTCTTTCCTTTGGGCCATTAAAAGGCCATACTTGACAAAAGCCTTTGCATGTCATCTCGACCAGCATTTCCAACATTGAAACCTGGACTGCAAGTGTTGAAAGTGCTGGAGCTCAAGCCCACAGGCCCTGACTGGTGCCTCTGTCATGTTGTCATAAGCAGGACTTGGATCACATACAGGAGCAATGGACTGTATGCAGTAGTTGTTTCAGGCGAGGAGGAAAACTCTCAAGTAATGGCCTTAAAGCAGCCACATCATCATGCCAGCATATACTTGCCATGGAAAGGTGTTTCCAGAGACCCTATCTCATTCTTTTTCTGATTTGACCACATAGGAACCTTTGCAGTAGAAAGAAGCATGACCACACACTGTGGGGCAAGAACAAAGGGAGTTCACATAGTGAATGCCTAAAGCAAGGTGCTGAAATCCTGCCATGCCCTGGTGCATAGAGTCAGAGCATTCTCTGACTAGTTAGGTGCTAAATTCTCTCATCGGACCCAAGCTACTGACTCAGGTCAAATACAACCTCCACCTCAGTGAGAGAAGTAGCTTCTGCACCTCCTTAAATTCCTTTCCTTCCTTTCATTCCTCCCATACCCATCACCCTTATGTTGTCCCCAGAGCTCTTCTCTGTCTTGCCTTAGCAGCTGCAGGCAGGGACAAGCTGGGGAAGGGACACAAGAAACAGTTCTGCTTATCTCTCCCAGAGGGAATTTCTCACCTCAACTCCATTCTGTTCAGCTGCCCATGATGCAGCCCTGTCACCAGAGACAGTCTCTGGCCTGCTGTGTTGACAAAATCAGAAGACATGTGGAGTGTACATGGAGATCAAGGCAGGGCTGACACAGGCTTTAAGCCCATTCCCACTCCTCTGCTCATCAGAGAAAGGAGGTGCATGTGGGGTAGGAAGGGGAGACGGGTTGTCTTCTGCACTGTGCCAAGAGCCAGGAGCAAACCTTGGCACTTCTCCTCCATCCCAGCTTCTCTCAGCCACTCATACTTCCCTGCCCGGTCCCAGCTGGAAGCAGCACAGCTGACAGATGGAGGCATCATTCCATGAGCTTTGCAGAGGGTAGAAACCTTTTTCCTCATATCCAAGCAGCACTGTCAAACAGTGGGGCAAGCACCTGTGTCAAGCACACCAAATTTTTGCACTCTGAGTTGACAGAGAGGCAGGCTCTTCTGCACAGGCATCCAAGGGCACATTGTCTCCCTCCTCCTCTTCTGCTCTCCTATTGCATAGTTCCTCATCTGGATGATTCCTCATTCAGATGTTTATCTGCCGAGTTTGGCATCAACCCTTAGATCTGAGCACTCTGCCCACGATCCTGCTGCACCTCTGTTTGCAAAGGATCATGATGATGTACACTGTAACTGCCTGGCAGAAGAGGGCAAGTTAGCATTCGCCTGGCAGTTTTCACACACACTGCTCTACCGATTACAAGTGCTCATCCATGCCTCCATTCAGCACAGAGTTCACTTGCCAGGAGGGGTTTGCTCACTTCCACAGGCTGGGACCAGAACTGTTGCCAGCAGCTCCAGCAGCAAAAGCAAGGCTCTGCTCTGAGTGACCTCTTCCTGCATCCTCGCCGATATCCAGACTCTGTTATTTTCTCTTCACAGCCCCCAACTGCCCCCTCGTTCCCCAGTCTGTCCTTACTGCTCACTTCAGCCAGGTGAGAAATTCCTGAGTGTTCAGTGCACTCAGATATAGCCTCCCTCTTTCATTGGAGTGCTCCCAAGAACTTTGTGCTCTGGTCTTTGGATGCTGGGGCCTGGTAAGAGGTCAGGGGAACCTGCTGGTGTCCCTGGGCTGAGTGCACATCCCCAGCCCTAAATAACCACACTGAGAGTAAGTCAGACTCAGGCTGGGGTACAAACCTCATTCATCAGGCTGTACAGAGGGCTGCTGAGGGCAATGCTGCCCTTGCCGCTTTGGCAAATGGGACAAGCTAGCTGTGCTGGTGCTACAGTGGATATGCTTTCTAGTATAGAAATGCTGCTTTTAAAAAAACACCCCATACCCTTACATGTCTAAATTCCACCATGAGGCTGACCATAATAAAGGCCAGCTTAGCCCGAAATAGCTGGATTTTTCATGGTGCTCGACTGCCAGTGAGCACAATAGCGAATCCCACCCCGAGGTCCAGCAGGACGGGTGCTGAAAAGCTGTCCAGCAGTGCTGCCACTGCTGAAGCCCCGGACTGCAGCGGTGTGGCTCCAGGACGCCTCATTGGGAGGGAAGAACAGGTAGGACTTCCCCTTCCCTGATGCTCTGTCTCCACCTTTGTGTTGCAAAAACAAAGAGGTTTGGGTGTGATCCCGCCCTGTGCCCAGCAGCAGCTTCAGTGGTTGCGTGCACAACGTGCCCGCTCCTGGTGCTGCTCATGGAGGCAGAGGGCGCCTGTGCCCTGGGCATGTTCGTCAGCCCCTGAGGCACCATGCTTCTCCCTCTCCAAAGTACACACTCCTGTACTACCACCTCCATGCAGGCAGCGGAACCGTTGCTGGAGATTTTTCCATGCTGTAAGCCAGGCTGGATGAGGAGGGCTGGGCCCTTCCCAAGGTGCCCAGCCACCTCCTAACATGAAATTACGGGGCTGATCAATGCAGATGAGCATGTAGGGCAGTGGGAGGGACACTGTGTGCTGTCCTACCCTGACTAAAAGAGCTTATGGTTTACAGCCAAACCTGGCTTGACCTCCTCCAGGATTGCCTCAGAGATCTGGGCTCTTTCTCCATCTTTCCTTTTCTCATTTTATTGTATTGACCTTTATAGCAATATCCAAGTGAACCCCTCAGGCTACAAATCAAGGGGCTGCAGTTTTCCTCAGTGATCAGTGGAAGTCAAGAGCAGGGAGAGACATACTAATTCACCCTGCCACCTAGAGTAGCCCATAGCAGATCCAGGATCCCACCACCAAAAACTAGAGGAAGGGTCATAGCTGTACAATGAAGGGCATTAGGTATCAAAAGAAGAAAGAGCAGAGGAGGAGAAAAAGTCCCCTGACAGTGCACACACATGTGTCCCCAGCTAAAAGCCACTACCAGAGCAAACTGTGAAGAGCCCAGGCAGGAAGGAACAGCTAGAGTGGTGTCTCCACCCAGTTTGGCTCCCATGCTGAGAAGAGGAGACTGTGGCAAGCAAGCTGGCAAAGCCTGCGAGAGCCAAGCTCTACAGTATCATTGGCTGTCAGGAGCACAGCCTCTGGGCTATTCTGTCTAGGATGGTTTGGGTTTTTTTGAAGTCTTACTCTGCTTTTTCCAAACTCCAGACTCTGGCAAGAGTTCTGCATAGCCTGGTAACTGTGTGCTAAGTTTGGCCTGAAAGCATATAATTCTAATGAGAATTAAAAGACCTGACTCTCTCTGCGAGCTCCTGCTAGGCTTCAAAGGCTCCAGGACTTACCAAGTGGTTTTGAAACTCATCCATGACTTCTGGCCCACTTTCTCATCACTGGCAAGGAGGAAAGGCTGCATGCATGCCTGGGAAGGGGCATGGAAGAAGAAAGCAGGGGGTGTTCAAAAGGAGCAGGGTGGGAGAGGCAAGGGTCCTCACACAGCAGGGGATGGCCTGGGAGAGCTTGTGTGTCAAGATGGGGCTAGGAGGAGCAGGCAGGCCATACATGAGTTTTCATCTTGTTGCTGAACAGAGTACAGATGGCATGGTGGAGATGAGAGGGTGGGAGAAGGTGTCCAGGGGGAAAGCCAGGGCAGCAAATAAGAAGCACAGACCTGGGTGTCAAGGTAGACATTGTCTACAGACAGGAGAGGGCTAGAAAAGACACCTTGGGAGTACACATGTGAGCCTGCATGGATGCCCACACACATGATGAACTGGGGCTCCTATTTCTTCATCTGCTCACTGAGCATCAACCCCCTGGACCTTGTAATATTGTAAACACCTCTCCCAAAGAAAAGTGCTTCCTAGGGCTGGAGGGGCTCCAAGAGAGCAGGCTGGCTCATCCCAAACACTTTCCACCTTATGCTAAAAGTCTGGTGATATCCAAGATATATGTGTGGCACACTGGTGGTGCAGAGCAGGCCTATCACCCCCATAGGCACTGTTGGCAACTCAGTGCCTGATCTCTTACGGATTTATACACACCTGACCATCCTGCTGGGAAGCCTTGTGTGAAAAGCCAACTGCAATGCATTTAGCAGACTATGTGGAGATGCTCACCTGCCTGCCAGGTGCTTCCTGCTGCTCTGCTGACTTGCTTCATCACTCGCTCCTTGTGAACATCTGCCTTTTCAACACCAGTCAGCAGCAGTCATAGCTGTTTCTTAGCTACTTGCTCCACAGGAGCTACTTGCCCAGAAACAGAGGCAAAGGACTGTCTTTGCTGCTCTCCGCAGATCCCAGGGTGCATCCCCAGGGAGAGCTCAGCCCCACTACCCACTCCACACCTCCTGGCAGCAGCAAGGTGGGTGGCAGCATCCTATCCCATGCACAAGCACAGCTGCACTCCCTGCTCAGAGCTGGCAAGGCCAGGGCATAGCACCAGTCTGTACCCCAGATCATAATGCCCCAGCCCTCTTAGCAGCCTCAAGAGCATACACACATGCACATAAACACCCTCAGCCTAGTCCCAAGCACAGCCTCTGATGCAGACGTGCTCTCTGACCCAACACTCATAGACAATGGAAATGGTCTCATTAAAAAAGATGGAGACAAAATGAATCACAGCCTCTTGCAGGCCTGGTCTCTGGGCCGTTCCCAAAGAGATGGATCTAGCAAAAAGCAACCAGCCCGTCATCTGGAGCGGCACCAGGAGGAAACATCCTGCTCACCACTCTAAGAGCAGGCTCACCTCAGGAAAGGAGTGGAAAGGAAAAGCCCTCCAGCAATATGGTGAAGAAGCTCTAATACTACAGCAGGAGTTTCTGGAGAACAGCACTCTTGGAGTCACAGCCCATGCAAGGAGCCACAAATGCCAAGGGATGCTGTAATGTTGCAGCAGTGAGAGAAAACAGAAAACAGATCTCCTCTGAGGAAAACAGCCCAGCTCGGGATGTGGAGGTGACTGTGTCTTGTTCTGGGCTGGTCTGCTTTCTCCTAGAGAACATGAGAACTAGCACCTATTTGACTTGTCTCTTCCAGCCCTGGTTTCATTTGCTTGTAACTTGCCACTTTCACCACTTGGGCTGACATTTTCCAGAGCATGCATCTGCCTTAGCCTGTTAAAAGAAAAAGAAGAAAGAAAATAATAATAATAGTAATAATAAAACCCCACACACATATTTAGAGATTTTGACCATTTTCAGACTGTAAGAAGAAAAAGCGGTTATTTTGTCCATGCTAAAAATCAGCACTAGCTTGTTAACTGAGAGTTTACGTTTTAAAGCAAGAACTTGAAATTAGGCAAGGGAAGCGCCTAGCTGCCAAGAATGTCTTTGCTGTCCCCAAGAAAAATATCCCTGAATTTTCATCCAGTTATGAGCTCGATACTCACACAGCACAGATTTGGCAGAGTTGGCAGCTCCATGCTGCAACATTCCTGCTCAAAGTGAGTGTGCAATTTGTCCACATGTAGCTCCCAAGTGCTGAACCGAACCTGTCCTACATGGGAACATCTGCTTCTCCCCATGTCAGTGTGCTTGGGCTGGGGGGCTGTTATGGAAATTTTACCTTCTCTACAGAACATAAGCATTTGCCTTGTAAAATTTTGCTGAATTACTCAGTTGCAGTTGCCAAACATTAACTGAAAACACTTGCCAGGCCTACCCTAACTTCATTCACTTCACACACCTTTTGATTTCATTTTGTGTCCCACAGACAGCTCTGGTTTCCTCCCCCAGAGAAGCCTAATTCATGTCCACCGATCCTGATAGCCGTGCAAGTTAGAAAAAAACATTGAAAAAATGTACCGTGATGGTATATCTGTAGTATCTGATCTCCTTACACACCGGGGAGTTAAGTCCTAGATGCAAAGATAAACTGTACTCCATCATTTCCTCACTGGGGAGGTTTGACAGTATTTTTAACCTCTATTGCCATGTAGGCTCTTACAGCACTTTTGTCTTTGCAGCTTGTAAGCAAGTCCTAAGCAATATTCATCCTGCCTCTGAAACTTGGGCCTCTGATTCTTTTACTCCGCACCCAGGAGAGGAATCAGGGTATTTTAAAGCCTCCTGTCTCAGGCATTATGCTTTTGGATAGATGTGGCAGAGTGGGCAACACAGCCCATGGGTGTCCACTCCCAGAAGAGCTGGACGTAGCACAGCAAGCGCAGCACCCATGCACCCCTTGGTGCTCTTCAGCTCTAGAGAGGAAAGCTGGCTAAAGGAGGCCACAGCACTTTTCACCAAGGGCTACTGGGCTGCATATTTTAGTGTATTTGGAGGTTCAGATTTCCAGATTCAGCTTTCACATCAGTGGTTCAGAAAGCAGAGTAAACCACAGCACTAATGAATGTACATAGCACCGTTCATGTACCAGGACCCCTAGACACTTTGGAAGTATCGGTTTCACCTCTCAACAGGGAGACTGGGTAATAATTATTACTTTTGTATAGAAAAACATGAGGCAAGTTTCTCACAGACAACAGATCAGCCATATGCAGAGTTACAAGAGAAACCCTTGTGTCCTGACTCCATTCTCCCTGCTCTGGCTGTGACAGTGAGCTGAAACTGCAAATATCTACCATTCACAGAAAATAAAAACACAGGACTGCTGCCTTACAGAAATGTTGCACCCTCTGATTTTAGCCAAGACATTTGTGTCCACATCTTCCTTGTTCTGCTAAATATTTACTTGCAGCTATGCCTACCCACACTGATAATGATGGATGTAGCAAGAGGAGGTAAAGGGGAAAAAAATGATGATCCAGATTGATGGATATTCATGGGGGTAGGAGATAGGAGGGTTTTCTTCTCCTGCCCTCACTGTTAGCCTGTTGAGGTTTGTAGGAAGCATAGTGGGGTTTTCTAATTAGATCAACAGATGTATTTGGGAAACGATGGACAAACTGTCAGGAGCTTGAGCTCTTCTAGGATCTGAAAAACATACCTCAATCTTCAAGCTAAATATAGACTGCAAACAAGCATTCCAAGTTTAACTTCAGTGTGTTAATCAGCTACTTGTTTCAAAGGAAAGGAGGTTGTTAGTGCATCCACAGCAGTAAGAAATATTAGCAAGAGTGAGGGTAAAGGCTGTTTGTTTCTATATAGTAAGTAGAGGCAGAAGTTCTTGCCAGGCAAATAGCAAGGGATTGGCGGGAGAGTGGGGAGCTGGGGAAAATTGTAAAACCAGTATTGGTGCTGCATCTTTGGTTTCTAGCATCCATTAAAGTCACAGGTTTTAACTCCCTGCTCATCTTTTGAAGGTGTTTCCTAAGTTTGCCATAAGAATCAAGTCTGTGATAGAGTGGCTGTTCTGTGAACGGTGCTCTTCTGCCTGTGTAAGCCTGTTTCTGCCATGTACCAATGCCCGGTATGAGTACATTCATGGCACAGGGATGGTTTGGTCACCCGTGAGTTACCCTGAGGACACAGAGCGTGCTGGAGGACATGTGCCACAATCTGCATGTCACTGTGATGGCTTTGGGAGGTCTTAGTGATTTTATCCTCTGTTGCTCAGAGTTTGACTCCAGGGTGACAGTGCTTTCTTGTGCCATGTAAAATCCCCAGCATGGATTGCTTCTCCCTAGCCTGAGTTATGCTAGCACCACCCAATGCTTCATCCCTGTCTTTTGATGACTGCTGTTGCCTATCTGTCTCCCTCTGAGACCTGGCATGGGTCTGGGAGCTCCCTGCAACATAAGCACTGCACTGTGGAGGCTGTCCAGCCCCTCTGCAGGGGTTACAAATGGTTATCGTGACACAAGCAGGACTGTGCTCATCCTCAGTCTGCCCTGGGTGCTGGGAGCTGCCATCACAGTGACCACACTTGGTTACACTGGATGCTGTAAATCTGGATGTCTGTGTAGGAGGCATGAGGCAATTTCTGAGAACAAAAGAGGTGGGACCAGAAGAGCCTTCCTTCCAGCCTGGGGGACAGGGTCTAAATAATACTTTTAGTTGAATCCCCACCATATAATTCATTGCAAAGTATCTTCTTCCTCCTGCATCGCACCCCATTTCAGACTCTCTGACTCTCTCATCCCTCTTTCTGTTTCAATTTCCACTGTTTGTTCTATGAAACTATTCATCAGATAATTCCCACAGACAGCTCCTGATCATCAGTTCACTCATTAACAGCTCTGTGTAAGTCTGTTTGAAATATCAGCTGCTCTGAGTGGACATGAAGGTGATACGGGATCTCTCCGTGCCCTGCCATGAGGGGAATCCTTTGGATGGTGCAGATATGCTCAATTACAAATTCCAAAACGGTTTCCTGAGGCCACTCTTTGTTGTCTGATGTTCACGTCCCTTTGGGGCATAGAGAATACTCAAGGAAGAATCACCATGTTCAAAAGGAGTTTGCTAAATGAATAGGTATGGATCAGCTTCACCAGAGATGCAACATCTCTGGGCAGTTTTGACAGCAGGGCTAGCAGCAGGCTTTTACAAAGTTTCCATGCCCCTGTTAATGAAAGGAGCATAGAGGTGGATAAATCAGTATCCACTGTGCGCTCCATCCTTTTTCTGTGGTTTCCTCTGTGAGCACAAACCAACCAAGCCCTTGCTTGGACCCGTCTGCAGCACCACAGCTGAACCCTACTCCAGCTGAGATTATGTTGGAAGGCATTTCTCATGGTGACAGGCCTGCTTTCCTCTGAAGAGGGACTTAAAACAAAACAACTAAAGCCACTCAATTAGAGTTTGGGGTTTAGAAGGCCCTTTATCTCACCAAAAAAAAAGAGATTAAAGCACTCTGATAATTTATAAAGGGCTTAAAAGTTTAAAGGAGAATTGGGCTTTTATCTGAACTATCAGATAACATGAGGCACAAAAAGGCTACGCACAAGGCAGCCCCAGGGAGCAGTCACTTCATGGCAGAGAGCTTGTGCTTCCAACAACAGATCTGATCCCCGTTCCTGAAATTAATAGCCAGACTCTCAGGCTCTCATGGACCAGTAGCCAGGCCAGTCTGACATGCCCCCTTGGCTCAGACATGCAGTCACGTAACTCTCGCTTAGAAAGTCCTTGGGTGTCCTCATTTAGTAGTGCCTGACAGCTCATGTGGTGAGAGAGGCTGGATATCCCGGATGCCTTTGAGTGAAAATCCTGGCGTTGAGGGCTTCTGCCACCACATTGACGGCCACTGCTTACTTAATGAAGGTGTGTGGTGTGCTCAGCTTGCCCTAAGCAGTGTATAGTTGGCCCAATTGCTCTCAGAGACTTGCCCAACTTGTTTTAATTTGAGCTGGTATTTCAGACAGCCAGTTATTATTTGGGTGGTTGAGGCCATCATTCATTGCTCTCCTTGTAGACTTTTTCTGTCATCCCAGCTCTCTCTCTGCTCATTATCCACTTTGGCCACTGCTGACAATGGTGTCCCGGCAGGCTGAGACCACCATCAGACAATGAAGGGAAGAACATGTGTGGGACACAGAGTATACCCTGGAGCTGGCCCTGGATGCTGGAACTTGCTCCTGCAGGAGATGGGGACTCCCAGGCTCACGGCAAAATGCCAAGCTCAGCTATTCCTCAGCACTGCCCACACATAAAGGAAACAAGTTGCCCTTTGAGCAACAGAGCTAAAAAAGCCCAGAGTTCTTGGGGCAAAGAGGGTATCCTTTGTGTCCAGGCATCTTCTCACTCTCTGCATTGACCCTGTCCCACATGTGCAAGAGACAATGCGTGCATAATCTAGAGCTAGATTTGTGCTGGTGGGCAGGTCGTGTTCACATACAGTGATGGTGTGGCCAGCTGATGTCTAACAGCTGGGTTCTCCCTCTCTTTCCTTCAGAAATCACTGGTTTGCATCAGTGCGTCTACTCTGACAACCACAAAGTTAGTGTTTTTGAAACTTGTACTGCTCTTTCAGATGTGGTTGAAACTGGTTGACATGTTGAGGAGCTACTTGAAGAGGAAAGGATGAACAGCCAAACAGGCAGTTTCCTTTGGAAAATGGACTTTTAAAATATCCTGCAAATAAACCAGACTTTCTTCCTTTGTGCTGACCCTCAGTTAAAGCATATACTTCAGCCAACAGGTAAAAAATTCCTAACCCCAGTCATCCTAGCATGCAGACAGAGCTACCCAGCCAGGCCCATCCTCACTTGACTGAACTCCTCACTGTCTCATGAGTAAATGAACCAAAAACTCCACCTTGCATCTGCTTTGCTGGCAGCCCATAAGAGGATCAAAATGTTCCCAAACAAATGCATTATGCAAATTGTTTGCCAAATACTCACTTGTTTTCAAGGGCCTTTTTTCAACCTTTCAAGGCCAAGTTGAAGACGAAGGTTACCTCTGGAGATCTGGGTAGGTCTCAGGGAGATAGGGCTTTGTCAAGTTGCTAAAGCTCTGGTCTGAGGGTCAGGAGACCTGAGTCCTCCTTCCGGTTCTCTCCAGGACTTTCCACATGATCTTAGAGAAACAATTCCCCTTTGTATTTTATTTCTCAGAGTCTGCCCACCTGCTTCATTTTAACTGTTTTCTCTTTGGGGAGGAGGCTGGTGTTAGTGAAGATTTGACCAGCATTTCCAGAATGGGACCATGAACTGGACAGACAGGCCACTGTAACACTACCAGTGCATAAAAATAGATAAGGACTTTGCAAGTCTTAATTTCTGGGGAAATATATGCAAAAAAGTAAGTATGAAAAATATATTTAAGGGAATACATACATATATATACACATATTTAATGCTCACATGTATAAGGAGCCCAATAAAAAGAGTGGGAATTGATGAATTTAAGCCTTAAGAAGTCATCTTTGAAAATGTCTGATGTTTGATCTGGTTATTGGTACTGGCAATGTGCATAGGACATGGGAAACTGGTAGCAATTACTGAGATGTGCCACACAGCCAGGCCTGCCTGACATTTCCCATGAAGGTACAGAAGGCTCACTCCTGGTGTCAATGGGCATCAGTACTCAGTAGCCAACAGCTCTCATCTGCTGAAGAGGACTTTGTGTGTGCATCGCCATTGGCCTTGTGTGGTGGTAAGCATGAGAGCCACGGTGGGATGGAGGTGCTCAAAACACTTGAGAAGCTTTAGAACATTTTGGGGGGTTGTGCTGTGGTTTGTCCTTTGGGTTAGGACACCACCAGAACGGGCCAAGAATACTTTAGCGTTACAAAGTTCTCATTCGCATGGCTGGCATGCTAACATCCTCATTCTTACCTTGCATGTCTGTCAAGTGTAAGCAAAGTATACATTAATTGTGTCTGACTGAATTTCAGATGCTCTTTTGAAAGGTCGCTGATGTAAGTTTAGACAAAAGGCCAAGAAGAGGCTGAATCACTGTGGAGAACACGCAAGGCATTCTCCTGTGTCGCTGATTTAATAAGGAAGAGGTGAATACACTCCTGTTTACAAAAGCCCAAATAATTTGACGGTTTCTGCTTGAATGGAAATTGGAATTCACTTTGGCTGCGCTCTCACCCTCTGTATGCTCACCTCCCTGTGCTTCCCCAGCCAAGTACTTCTACTGCGAGGAACATCTGCAGTAGCAAGGGATGCTGCTAGCTTTTTGTGGGAAATCCTGTTTCCAGTAGGTACCTCTTTCCAAGTATGAAGCTTATCCTCCAAGAAGTGATGCATGAGACTCAACATCCAAGACTGTAAATGAAGTGATCAGTATGTTCCAGGAAAATGAAGTTAACTCTTATTTCGAAGCATTGGGGATTTGCAAGAAATAAACTGCTGAGAGTTCACCAGGAGGCAAGACATAAATGTACCACTTAGGATGACAAATGATCAAGCATAAAGTCATGGGCTGCTTGAAAACTTGACCATAGCTAAAATGCCCAAGTGGATGACTGGAAGTGTTACTCACTTGGTTGCAGGCATGAACCCTTAGGTCCACCTAAGGGTAACTAGAAACTCAGCCAAGATCTCACCAAGCTGGTCCTAATCACCAACTCCAAAGCCCCTTTGCTTAGTAAAGTCCTCTGTGCAATACACATTTCCTGCTCTATCCCTTGCCAAAGTCCCACTCATCTGAAGCTCACCCCCAGCAGCAGATGGAAAACATCCACAGCAAGAAGCAATGGGAAAAACCAGTTCTAGTTGGCTCCTTACCCCTCAGCACGCTCTGAAGTCGGTGAGCTGTGCTGGCTCTCTATCCCAGAGAATGCTGCCATCTCTCCCTTCCTATTTTAACTGCCTCACATAAGGAGTGGAAAATTCTGTGGGGGAATTAAGGTGCTGGGAACACTGGTAAGCACTGAGCTGTGAATAACCTCCCACTTATCTGAGTGGCAAGAAACGCAATACCGAGGGAAGCAGGGCAGACCAATGGGGCACTGGCACGGGTGCCCTGCCATAGTCACTCTGTGCCTCGCATGCCATAAAAAACAATACACTGAGCATTATATTTATTATACACCTTCATAAAAGCTCCAAGCAGCAACATATGCCAGGGTCTCTGCTGCATTACACCGTTGCAGTAGCTCCAGACACTAGGTCTAACCAGGCACTACTCACTCCCTGGTAGAGTATCTCATGGAGCAGCATGCTAGAATTTCATAAGCGCTGTATGTGCCCACCACATGAAAACGAACAACTGCCACATGCCTAATGCACCCAAACAGGGAGGCTGTGCATTATTGCAACTGCCGTAATCACAGCTTCATATCTCTTGCGCGATAACAGACAGTTTCTATTACACAATCTGCGCCAGGTAAGGTCAAGTAGCCCACAGCGTGGCATCACTGGCATTCTAGGAATGGCTCTGCTCCTCCGCTACCAAAATACACTGCCTGTAGCACGTCCCAGGGTGGTGGTACACACATGGGGAACTACAACCACGGGGAAACCTCTTCCTGCAGCCTTTTAGGGCTGGTCAGGAGCATATTTTGGGGGGAATACTGTAAAGCCCTGCTGGAGAAGGCCAGCAGCTGGGTGGCTGTGGAGCAGCTCAGGCAAGATCCAGCACCACCCAGGCCGCCTGCTGCTTATATTAAACAGCTAATAAAGCTGGTTATCATCCAGGCAACTCCTGCATTAGGTGTCAGTGGCCATGTGGAGGACTCGCAGAACCAATATACATCCTGGCTTTGCTGCCAAAGGAGAGGAATGTGAAGTAGGAACTCAGCAGTTGGGTTTTGTTGGTCCTTTAACAGACATCTAGCAACAAACATGGAACAAAGCTATACTCAAAAGGCACTTAAGCACGTGTGGATTAAAGTTAAGCATGTGTTTGTGTGCTGTCCTAGATCATATCCATTGCAATCTCAAGGCCTGTGTCTGGGGAGATTTGGTTGGCAGAAAGCATCCCAATACAAAATGTCACCTACCGAGAACAGGCTTTGAAGGGGGTCACCACACCTAATGGAAGGATATATCAAACCAATATGCAGAGATAGAGAATTACACCGGTAGGGGTAGACACTTCAAGCATGTTTGGTAACACTCACCAGCAAAACCCAAACAAGCTCATACAGCCGCATTGTGCTCCCAGATTTTTGTGTAGGAGCCTAGAAGGCACATAATGGAGGCAGGTTCACACCTCTGCCCGATGAGGACACATCCTTCCATTCCTTAGGGTGAGAATATACCGCAGTGTATTTAGTTGCAACCAAAAGCATGAGAGGCAGGTAGGCCTCAGTGAGATCTCATCCGAGGAAATTGTTAACATGCATTGCAAGAACCAGGGGCATCAAATGAAAGTGGCAAACAAAACACACAGTAGGTGTCTGTTTACACAACAGGTAGTTACTCTGTCGAAGTCCTTGCCTCAGGACGCTGCAGGCAGTACAAGTTTTACAGGGTTCCAAAATAAAACACAACAAATGCATGGAAAAAAGTCAACAAAGATAGGAAGTCTGCCACAGGAAGCCCCCAAAGTACAAACAGCGGGAGGCTGGGGAACATTTAGGAGACATATCACTATACATTTGCCTGCAAATAACACTCTTTGCTGAGCTTGCGCTATCAGCCATGTTTGGAGCCAGGCTGCTGGGCTCCATGAACCCTTGGTCTGACACAGCACAGCTGTTCCTCCCCTGTGCACATGCACTTTGTGCTTGATGAAGGCAGAAAGGAGACAGAGGGAACACCCAAGCCTTGGATCAGGCTTTGTCCCATAGCTGACTGTGCATGATCAGAGATAGACATTTTACTCAAAATGAGATTGGGCAGAGGCTGGAATCCAAGCACCTCTCAGGCCATTTCCCTAGGCACAAACACTAGCATGCTCCCCTCATCTTCCAGCTCTGAAAAATGTAAGTTTCAGTCTGAAAATCACATTTCACACACAAAAAATGGAAATTTGACACAACTCTGTCTCTGCCAGAATAGCTGAAATATTGTGGCTTTGTCCCAGCACAGGCTGAGAGCTAATTAGGAAGCTTTGAAAGTTGTTCCCAAACAGAACTGCTTTTCTCTGGTTACCTACCACGGCAGCCTCATTCCAGAAGTGTATAAATATGTAAAAAAATGCAGTCAAAACCCCCAGGGATGTGTATCAGCAACTCATAGATGTATCTGGAAAAGAATGGCATGGTCTATTTTACATAAAAGTAGGAGCATGGCTATGGTTAGAAGTTGAAGCTCTGGTAACTGCTCAAGCTCTCTTTCTCCAAAGCTATGATAGGGAATTCCAAAAGCTAAGGAGATGGGCAGTGCTGGAAGGGAGCTGCTGAAGGGTCTGGGCTCCCCTCCCAATGTCAGCAGAATTAGGAAATGTCACTGATTCGAAAGCACACAAGAAAGACAGTGAAGCACCATTCTAACACAGCAATGGCTATCCCACATGCCCAAAAGCACAAAGACAAAAACCTTCATGAGCTTTGTTTAAAATAAAGAAATTAAAATCCAACATAATAGTGGATTTTTAAAGTACAGTGAAGTGAAGCTTTCATGTCTGCCACTGAGTCTTTAAACCTTCAGAGTTCACAGTCCCAAGCTTTTCTTAGGGACTGTTCGGGCTGGGAATGCCTTTAAACAAAGCCAAGAAATGTGTGAAAAATAAAATGATTTAAGAGTTTTTTTGGATCTAGCTTTTTGCCAGGGCCATTTTGAAATCCTTGCTGTTATGTGCAGAGCAGCCCCTGCCTAAATATTTACCCTGAAAAAGACTTCAGCAAATAGCAAGGCCGCAGAAGAACAGGGCCAAGGATCCATCCATAACTATCAACATCTTTAAAAAACAGAAGTTATATTTGCTACATGTCTCTCTAAAAAAAATACATAAATAAATATCAGCAGTATCATTAAACAGTGGGGCCAAATTTTCTGGACTAATTGGTGAGCAAATTCACTCAAGTCAAGTGGCCTGTGAGCAGAATTGCCTGCAGTGTTAGGAAATAAGGAACAAAGATGTAAGCTGGTTTTGCAACACAGAAAAAGATCCAAAAGAAATACTTTAAAGTAGTTGCTGCTCGGTGCGGACAGTTCCTGACATTCAAAGTCATTACTGAATAATTAAGTTACCAACTCATTAGGGGCTATTTACATTATTTACGAGCATGTGACTAATTACACAATGAAGATACCAAAACATAATCACCTAATAACAGCATATGGTTGTGGCGTAGATGAATTGGGTGAGCGGGAAGATCCTGCCCAAGTGCTGCCAGCAAGCCCCAGCCCGCCCTGAGCATGGGGTACTCACAGCACTCCTTCTCCATCTCACACAAGCAGCAAGTCCAGAAGAGGCCAAAAAAAGTTCCCAAGGACACTTGCTTTAGAGGAGCCCCAGTTCACGGGGAAAGTGAGGAGGGCTACATGTGTATCCGCACAGGGAAACACTGGTGCGAGGCTCTGTGCAGAACCTCAACACCAGTGCCACCAACATGGAGTGTGTAATTGGGACTAGTGGTATTTGGGAGTGGTTCTCACTTTGTCCAGAGGCAAATTCCAACCCAAAGGATTCAGTCCTGATGAAGAGTGTTTGACACACAGTCTTGAAGACCAAAGGCATCAACATCTAAAGAAACAGCAACATCAATGCAAATGGAGAAACCTCTTTTGTCCAGAGCAGTTTGCATGCTGACCTAGAGGTCTTTGAGGAAGAACCTTATCTTCAAACACTCAGTTAGTGTCTTCTGCAGCAATGGATTTTCCTTATGTAGAAACTTGTCCTTCTGGACCAAAACTCTGGTAATGTTCAATCTGACATGATGCATTACTGTAGCAGGTTTGCGTGTCCAGGGTTGCTGTAAATACCTCCCAGAAATATCCTGTTGCTAGTGAGGCTTCTCATCGGGGAGCTGGCTTCCCCTTTCACACTTTTATTCAGGCTACACAGATTTACTTTATAGCTAAATTCAAGTTACTTAACAAATTAACTACTCACAGTGTCATGTCTCCTATCTCAGGTAGGCTCCCCATGACCTCTTTGCTATTTAAAAACAAAAGGCTTACATGGTCCTAACCAAAACTGATGTCTTAAGGTAAAGGACTGTCTCGAAGATGGCAAGGATAAACAGTGCTGATGAAGGCCTAGCTCCACACTGATAAGTTCTGGCACAGAAGCTCCGCAAATGCTGTAAGATGTTCCTTTTGTAGAAAATAAACATCCACCAACTGCTCACAGTGGTGTGAGCTTTTCTAGCCCAGCCAGGCTGAACCTCCTGTGCACAGACAGATGCCCTGGGCAGCCAGCACCGGTTCCCAGCCAGGGTCCCACATGCACAGAACTTGCAGATGAAAGTCTCAGACAGACAACATTGCAAAGAGGATGGAGTGAGGAGGTGGCTGGTCTCTTCTCCCAATTAACAAATGATAGAACAAGAGATAATGGCCTCAAGCTGTCCCAGGGGAGGTTTAGACTGTGGTATTCAAGGCTGGGTTGACAGAGCCTTGGATGGCATGGTTTAGTGGGAGGTGTCCCTGCATACGGCAGGGGGGGTGGAACTAGATGATCTTAAGGTCCTTTCCAACCCTAACTATTCTATGATTCTATGATTATGAAAAGTTTCTTCACCACAAGGGTGCTCAGGCATTGGAACAGGCTGCACAGAGCAGTGGTGGAGTCATCATCCCTGGAAAGTATTCACAAACCGTGTAGATGAGGCCCTCAGTGACATGGTTTAGTGGTGGACTTGGCAGTCCTGGGGTAGCGGTTGGATTCAACGATCTTAAAGGTCTTTTCCAACCTGGCTAATTCTATGATTCTATGTGCTGTAACACAGACCCTAAAGCATGGCCAGGAAAGGGGAGTGCGAGACTGGACTTTCACCCACCGATGGCAGAGAAGGACAGGGACCCCAGGGAGCTGTTTGCTAACCTCAATGGCAGCAACATCTTGGATGAGGCTGCTTCAGAAGAAGGTGGGCGATGACAAAATCAGCCAGACTTACAGTACCACTTATGAATATGTCATTTCATCACAGCACCTACCAGAAAGCTGCCTGTGTCCCCCACACTGCTCTGCATATCAGTAGCGCCTGGTCATGGCAGCGCATGCACCCTGGCTCCCTGGGCTCCAGTGCTGGGGTCCAAAGCTGTGACCCCTGACAGACTGATATGCCCCCAGTGGTACAGCAGAGCGGTGCAGAGACAATGTCAGACCCCAGCCGTGACCATCTGAAGGCGCCTGCAAGCAGCTCAGTTTGCTGCCAGACAAATATCTGTTCTCAGTGGTGCTTTCTTCATTCTTCTTCCTCACTCAATTATATTTTCTGCTGTTTGAAGGCACTGAGATGCGGAGGGCAGGAGTACACTGCACCAAGAATGGAAAATGGAAGTCTGGCAGCACATCTTAATCTTGAGTACGGCATGCCCAGAAAGCCCTGGACATTCAGGGTGGGCATCATCCCACTGCATTTCTGGAAACACTGCACAGCCACAGAGCACCCTCAGCATGACACAGGGAGAGACAGAAGAAGGAAAAGAGCTCTTGCCCTGACTGAGAGCATTTTATTCATTGCCAATACCCAGAAAGGGAATGAATGCCCCTGTGATGGGACAGACCGGCAAGAAGTACATGGTCCAACACCAGTTTCTGCAGGCAAGCCAGTGGCAGTGCTGCTGTGATCTATAGCTCCTGGTGCCTGCAAGCTCCTCATGCTGTTCTTATTCCAACCACCCCAACGCTAACCATGAGCTCTAGCTTCTCAGCTGCTGCCAGCTACAACCCATGTTTATGCCTCCAAAGCTGCCAGGGATTTGTACCCTGAAGCCCAGGGAACAGCCACAGCCCCTGCTCTTTGGTCCGGCTCTTTTGGCATAAATGCAAACAGAAGCTCCAGCAGGAACTATGCTGTCTCTGAAGGAACCACAGGGAAATCCCAGCCCGACTCTGAACCCACACAGGAGAGGCAAAGGACCCAGTTCTCTGAGTTACCCTCTAGTCTTCTCTCCCCTCCTGCCCTAAACAGGATGGTCAAGAGGGAACATACTGATTTATTAAAGCAGCTCTTGTGCTGAAAAGAGGCCCTGGGTGCAGGGCTGCTGAGCTCAGCTGAAATTGGGCATCTCCCACAGGCAGCAGGACAGGGAAATTTTTGTCAGCCGAGGAGTGACCCTGCTCAAGGCGTCCAGCTGTTTCCCTTCCCGCCTGGGCCTGAGACAGCGCAAGCCTGCACGTTTCCCTCCCTCAAAACCGACCGCCACATTTGTCACAGACTACATTGGCCTAAATAGTGAGGTGTCACACCGCCAGCAGCCCATTCAGGAAGATCTTACATATCTCAGACAAATGGGACAAGGTCAACACCAAGCCCGTCTCCTCTTGCAGAAGACCCTGCACTGATGGGTGCTCACAGGCCTCCTGCACCACAGGGGACTGCTGGGGACAAGGACAAACAGGGGCTGCCCAGGAGCCCCAACCACAGGCAGATCAGAGGGCACTGCTGATACCTACAGGAAGAAAGTCCTTCTTAGGATTTGCAGGGCTGGAATGTGTCGGCGTCAGTGAGTAACCAGAGGTGCCAGATCAGGTGAGACAGTTCAGTGAAACCACAGGTGTGGCCCTTTGTCTGTGCCCAGTGCCTGGCACAGTGGAAAAGTTTTACCTGTGTTACCTCACATCCCCTGCACTGCTGATTCAGGCTCCTCTCTCCATTTTTAAACAAGGAGCTCAGTGTCACCGGGCAGGAAAATCACTCTGTGCCTCCAGAAATAGATGGTGGTAAGGATTATGCCTGCTTTGCCCCATCCCCAGGGGAGTCCCTTATACATGGTACCATTTCAGTGGCAACCAGCACTGCTCTTTCATGCAAAAGGACTTCTTGGAGCAGCGCCTCCAAGATTGCACAAAACCCACGTTTGCAGGAAACACTGTGGAAGAAGGAGAAAGCGGTCTGAGATGTGGAAGAGCAGGGAATGGGTCAGTGGAGGAGTGGGGCTGCATGCTTTGGTTTTTGTGGAAAGAAGGAGGGAGGGTAAAAACCACAGGCTGGAGAGAGGGGCCAGCGAGGCTGGATGCTATGGGCAGCACTAGCAGGGGTCAACAGCCGGCCAGTGCCGGGCCATGATTTGGGAGCATTGGCCTCAGGAGCAGGGACAGAGTCTGTCTAGGGAGGACAGATCTGGAGAGGGGCCTGTCCCATGCAATAGGGAGAGAAGAGTGCAGGCAGAGGTACCCAAATTAGGATGGGGTTTGCAATAGCATGGGTTTTCCTTAGAGCCCTTGCTGTCACTGAGGGAAGAAATTTTTCAGGGCTTGTGTAAAAACGAAAGGTAGTTTCTAGTCATGGTGGTTTTAGAGAAAAGCTTACAGTTGTGTCCCAAGAGGAATTTTAAGGGTAAGCAGTTGGAAGTGGGGGAGGAGCGGAAGGGCTGTTAAATACAGATGCTTTGCTTTGCTCTGCTCATATTTTTACTCACTCTGTCAATTTGTTGTGCACTTCAGGCTGGCACTGTGGGATTTTAAGGGCTGCTCTCTGGTCACACCATGCCTTGCTGGAAGGTGCAGCTCCCTGGTCTGTGCTGTCCAGGGAGCATCTAGGCCCACAGCCAGTCCAGTGCCACCCTCTGACTTCCCTCTCCTACATCCCCATGTCCCTCTCACTTCAGGGACCATTATCTCCTCTATGCAGAGCCCTTTTCTACCCCCATACATTGGCCTAACATGCTCCACAGAGAGCCAGGAAGCACCAAAGCAAGTCTGCAGGGTGGCACTGGCTTTGTGACCCAGCATCATCAGCCCTGACCCATCCAGGGACATGCAGCCAGTTACAGGTGTCCGTCACCTGGAGGAAGCAGCCGGAGAGCAGTGTTTGTATCACGTGCTGGAGAAGGAAAACCACAGAGTCAGCCTGAGGCCAAAAACAACAGCCAGGAGAGGAGGAATTCATTAAGAGAAAAGCCAGTGGAAGCAAAGTATGTTTGTGTAAGGGCAGAGCCAGCAGCAAGCATCCTGCAACCCACAGCCACAGAGGGTCCAGGCTGGAGCCATGCCCACCCGACACCAGCCACCTCCTCGGCTGGCCTGTCCTGGTGAGAGGTATTCGGGAACCCTCCTGCCCCTCCCAGTGGGGCTGGGGGGCTCTAGCTGAGGGTCTTCACCAAGTTGATGCTTTCATTCCCACGGCAGCATCTGCTGCTGCTGCTTCAAAGGCACTTCAGCAGCAGCACCCCCTGGGGTTTTTCAGAGCCCAAGGCCCCTTTGGGGGGGCACGTCCCTGCTCCTCATGGCTCCCCAGCTTAGCATCCGCTCTGGCATGCAGGCCAGTGAGTTCTCAGCAAAAGAGCTGGAACCAACTTCAAAAGGATTTACAGTGAGCAACCTTTCTATCTCTTGATCCTCTCAGCTGTACACTGGATTAGGGGCTGGCTGAAGCCTGGAACTCCCACTCTGGAGCTTGCTCCCCTCACTCTCAGGGGATTCATCAGAGACCCACTTATCCCTATGTCCCGAAGCTGCTTCCCATGCTGGCCTGCAAGAGGGAAGTTCTGTCCAATATCAGTGGCATTCCCTGGACTCTGGCTAGTGGGGGCCCCCTCCCAAGGACATGGGAGGGTTTGCCCACTATACCATGTGGCAGAGCTCAGAAAGGCACAGCATCTCCTCACCTCTGGACTCTGCCATTAGGGCTGCCACAAGCAGAACCCTGTATCCAGGAGAAGGGAAAGCTGAATTAGTTCAGATCCTGCCTTGCCTAACTGCATTTGCCAAGACAGCCATCCTGGCAAACCCTGCATTGCCTGGGGCTGAGCTATTCTGATTTCTACCTGAGCTGCCTCTCTTTGGGAAATATATTGCTTCCTTCCACAGTACACCCACACCATGGAGCTGATGCATCTCCTCAGGTCCCGGGAAGGAGAGAACCGTGCTGGAGTACCAACACCATAAGGACTCAGAGGAAGGATAATTTCCCACCAAAGAGGGGAGAGTGGGTGAAGGGAGAAGAAATGCTGGCGAGGCTGCAAATCTTAACAAAAGGACTAAGCTTTCAAAGGGAAAAGGAAAAGGAAACCTGGACATGGAGTGTGGTTTTCATTTTTCCAATGAACAAAAGACGTAGTCCACACGTTCGAATCAAGAAAACAAGGAGAGTTTTTGAAAAAGAGAAAAATTCTTCTGGCTCAGCTCAGGGAAGCAGAAGGGTGGTTTGAGCTCAGCATTACTAACTTCTATTTGCTCTGCAGAACTGGTCAGTGTGATGTAAAGTTTGTCTCTGAAAAGGATGTCCAGACTTTGTCCAATAGGTGGGGATGGGAACAGAGGTGGAGTCACTTCATTAGGGACATGAGGACGGGAAACCGCTCAAGCAAAGTTCATACTGCAAAAGTGAAGATGTTTTGCTGTCACCAGAAAAATACGTAGCCAGCACAGTAGAGAGGGTTACTGCAGGGCAGGACACCAGGGCACCCCTCCAAAGGGCAGGAGAAGGGCTAAGCAGCAGCACTGGAACAGTAGGTCCAGAGTCTGGAAACTGCACTTGAAGCCTCCTTTTGCCACTGACTCCCTGCATGGCTTTGTGTAAACCTTCCTTTGTGCCTTGGCTCACTGCTGTATAACGCAGTGAGATGACATCCAGGGGGTGGTGAAGGTGTCAGCCACTAATGTCATGTGTTTTGAGAGCCACTGAGAAAGGGAGAGGACTCCATCGGGGTCTCCTGGGATGAGTTTGCTCACTAAGCCTTCAGCCCCCATCACACTTTCCCCACAGCTAGGCCAGCCAGGGCTGGGAGGGCCATTGCACCAGGAGGTGCCGGCAATCACTGGACAGAGCCACCACTGCTGCCAGTGGCACTTCATCTTGTTTGTTTTCCTTAATCCCAAGGGGCAACATCTCTGACATGACATGAGCAGCGTGATTAAAATGATCCAGTGTTGCTGTCACAAGCATGTAATTATGGGTTTCCTGTGTCACTCCTGCTGGGAGGTCAGTGACTTGCCCTCCCTCACTCCAGCAGCAGGAGGGGATTGCCGCCAGCTTCCATCTGCCTCTTACTCCCCTGCCCAGCTCTGTCCTGAAGCCTCCACAGTGCTGGTGAGGGGTAGGCAGGCTGTGGCACATAGCCAGGCTGGGGTGGGACAGGAGGCTGGGAGGTGACAGCAAAGACCGGAGAGACAGGGGCTTGAAAAGGAGACACAAAGAATCCCCCCTTTGCTAGCATCCAGTACCTTTAGGGTTGCCCACAAGCCTCCGAAGCAAAGTGGCCTGCATGGAGGCAGCTTGATGGCTTCCAAAAAGGGGCCTTGTGTTCAAGAGGGGTTCTAGAGAGAGATTTTGGGAGGCCCTCCTTCAGACTCCACAGAGGACCTGCCTGTTCAAGGGTGACACTGGTTCCAGGAAGAAGGAAGCACTGTCCTCATGCACAATGGCCTGTCAGGAGCCAGTATGAGGGCTACACTGCCCATGGATGCAGAAAATTGGAAACTGTGGCCTGTTCCCCCTCCCACGGCCCTTTTAAAACATAAAATAATACCTCTGGGACAATTATGACAGACCTGGGCAAGATTTCACATTCCCTATGTCCACATATCTCTGCCTACAAATACATGAAGAATGGGAGCTTTGCCACAGTCTGCCGCAGGTCCCCCCAAAAGCACTGCAAAATCATTTAGGAGGCTCCCAAGGAATCATCTTGCTCCTCAACATCCACATTTCCCTTGGAACTAGCAGGCTGGTTGGGGATGCACAGAGGAGCTCCTCTCACCAGGTCAGTTTCTGAAGCTGTTGCACATGGGATTAGCTGGAAATCACAGAAGAGAAGGACCCGCTGCTGGCCTGTCAGAACAAGAAGAGGTTTTGTGCTGCATTTGCTCCTGAAGAAGGCAGGGTTTCTTCAAGCTGTTTGTTTAGTGACCCCTACATAAGGGAATCCATCACATAGCCTCCTTTATTAATGTTGGCAATCATCTGCAAACAGCTGTTGCCCAGCTGTCAGAGCTGGTATTGCACAGGAATCCCTGCACAGAGAGCCACATATCCTTACCCTTACAGACTACGTTACAAAAGAGACTTAAGGAACACCCTGGGACGATATGGCAGCAGCCTGTTTATTGGGGTTACTTGTACATGCAGATGCGGCTTCTACTCACACAGCAAACTGAGTTCAGCTGAATGCCAGGCTGGCCATATCCCTGCAGAACCCAGTACCGGTGCTCAGTCTTGGCAGGAGCATTTCTGTCTGAGAGAATCTGCTACATGGTCACTCATTCTCAGACCAAGGAAAGCTTAGCTCTCTCCAAAGTACCATTTGCCATTGTGTTTAAATGGGGATCAAAGCCCAGATTCAGAGGTTTGGACAAAACCAGATTGGCACTTCATACATAAAGCAAGCTGTGAAACTGAGTCTTAGTTCTTCCCTTACTTATCCTAACTATTTGCATCTACCAACCCATACCTTCCTGAAGGTCATGCAAAACCACCAAGAAACAGAGAAGAAGAAGAAACATCACCCACAATAGAATGCTCCAGTGAAGAGTTGCCTTCACCATTGAAAAATTCTGCTTTCTTCCTAGTTCAGATCTAGCTGTCATGAGCTAAGAAGCAGGCAAACCATACATGAGGTGTATTTACACCTAACACAGCTACCAAGAGCTACAGTCTTGAAGTGACTGCTACATAAACATACATGGGAGCAGACAGTAGTGAGGACTTTTTCTCTAATCTACATTGCATTAGAAAGTAAATGAGCCCTGCCCATAAAGCTTGCTTTAAGCAGGGGCAAGATGTAGAACCCCACAGAGAGAGAAGCAGTTTCCCGATTCATGCTAGCAGCCTTCCCAGCCATATGCTGTTGATCGAAAAATCAAGGTTTTCTCTGAAAAAGAAAACAAAGGAGTAAGGAGGTACTTTAGGTAAAGGCTCTCAGGAGCAGCTTCACATAACAAAAAGCTCCAGCTAATGCACAGGCTTAGAGGTCACTGTGTGATTTAGCTATAAAGAGCCTTCTTGAAGGGATAGCACAAAGCTAGCAGTGGGAGTGCTAAGATAAGCTGGAGGAGCATGAGGCAGCTGTGTGGATCCTGCCAACCACCCTTCCACTTCCTCCAGAGGAAGCAAGAGGAGGATGCTGCAGCAGGCTGGTCCATGGTGAGGATTACTGCTGAAATCCTAAATGCATGCCCCATGTAACTGGTCTGCTCACTGATACAGCCCTCTGTCCAGAGAAGGCCTCCAAATAATAAGTAGCCATCTTGCTCCTGATCACTTGCACAGTCATCACTGATACTCCTCTGGTTTCTTCTTTGCACCCCCAGTTCCCATGACACAACATCTCTCTGTTCCTGAATGCGCGCAGGGTGATTCATAGACATCAGCACAATGGGCTGGTTTAGCACGAGCCCAGTGAGGAGCTCTGCCTGCCATGACAGAGACACCGCTGCTTTCTGAAACATTTCCCAGGAGGAAAACCGTTCACCTTGCCAAGTGCAGTGTCATGCTGGCTGTACTGCTGCAGGGTTAGCAGCGACTGACACGAGCAGTCCCCTCCCAGGATGCGGGAACGAATCACTTCCCTTGCCCTGCCACAGCCCCAGGGGTGGGAATGTCCCATAACAGATAAGACCCAGGGTGTAAAGCCCAAAAGTATTGCTTCTGAAGGGCAATGGTATGCTGCTCTATACTGAACCAGTGAAGGAGACACCAGATTTGCACACAATGCAGATAACTTTGAAAGCAAAGCAGAAGACATCCTTTAGGCATTATTCAGGGAAGAGGCAGGCAGCTATTTGTCACCTACAGGACTATTGGACTGGGTAGGGCCACCAAGGCCATCTGTCCCATTCTCTGCAACTACAGGCTGATCCAGAGAGATCACAAGGATGTTCACCTCCATCCCCTCCGTCACCCACATCATGAAATACGTCATTATTCTCCTTTGCGGTTCACAGGAACATCTCCTGGGTACCCTGGGGAAGGAGACCTTGAAGAAGGTTGAAAGTTTAAAGACCACAACAGAAGGTGAAAATACTGTTCCTGACAATCTGATTTGGATGGAATTTCTTTCCTGACCCCAAAACAGGCATTTCTTTAAGGCTAGAACATGTGCATTAGACATGTCAGGCAGGCCTTGGAGGAGTTTCTGTGTGCCACTAGAATCCCCACAACACCCCACCACACCTTGCCTCTAGACTTAGCCTAAGTGCAGCAGGGCAGAAAAGAAGCTTTTTACATTTCTTTTCAGCATTCTTTCTGAGTGAATCAAACGGAAAACGTTTGCTGGTGGATTTATATGGGCAACCTGAGATAGGGACTCATTTAGGAGAATTGTGTGTATTAACCAGGATTTATTAGCGCTCTGCACCAAACTGAAATGAGATCACTTTTCATGTCCCTTTTGGCAATACCACCAACTGGAACATCCAAAACTCAGTATTGTGAGCTTTATTCCTCCAATCCAGAACCCTGTTATCCTGACATCCAATCCCCTCCATAAATCCAGCAATTCCTGCCAATGAATTATTCAGCTGTCCTAGGTCTTATACATCAGCTGCTGCCCCCATGTAAGACTCTTCATGGGAAGAGGGACAAAAAGAAAGACAGTTTGCTTTCCATGTAGCTAAAGACCACCCTATAGCACATCCCCAAAAGAGGACCAGATCTCCCCAAAGGGCTTTTGCTCCTCTAGCTAAGACACGCAATGACCCTGGGGCCCTGGGGAAGGGCAAGAGATTCATACAACTCACATGAATCTTGTATTTAGACTGGTTGTTGAACTTGTATCATTTAAAGGTCGTGGTCACTGAGATTTCTACAGAACACTATTTTTCACTGCTTTTCTTTTTTTCCCCTGTTTATCTAACCCACGCAGGTTACTCGTGTGGGAAGTACTGACAGGGCATGACTCAGAAATACACACAAGCATATCCCTCTACATTTACGCAAGTAAATTCCCAAGGATTTGCTGGTGAGGACAGCTACATTGCACCGGATAGAACAGGTACTTGCTCAAAACATCCTTGGAGCCCTCTGAGCTCATGTAAATGACCTCTCCTTGGACACCCTGTGGCCTTCTACCATGATGGAAAACAGCCATACTTACTCAGGCACTGGCCTGTGATGGAGGATCCAACACCACAAGTCCTACCGCTTTCTGCTAACAAAAGCAAGGCACATTTTTGTGATGCTCCTTCTCCACAAAGGGATGTAAATCCAAAGAAAGCACCCTTCTCACATTAAAAAAAAAACAATCTTTTTCCTAGGAAGCAGACTATACCATAGAGGACTGCTGTTAGTCATCTCTCTTAGCAAGTAAGGTGGTGTGTTTTGGAGGATGAGGTGAAAACATCATCATATGCTAGCTGACCCTGAACCAGGAAGTCAAGCCCAGCCTTCCCTGTAATGGCTTTGCTGATCTTTATCTGCTAAAAACTTGATTAATCTCTTCAGAGCTTGGTCTGGTGGGGAACTTGAAAAAGGTGAAAGCTCAGTAAGGGGAAAGGAGAGGTGGATGAACAATTCATTGGCCCTGCCAGAGAAGGTCCATCCAACAGCTCATGCAGAAGGGGACCAAGAGTGTGAGCTCCGGCAGGAGAGCAGGAGGGAACTGAAAGTCAACTGAGGAAGCTCCTTTATGCTCCTTTGGGGAACTTCTTGCAGTTCATTACCAGCATGCCATGGCCAACTGCTGAAAGAAATGGATTCCAAATGACAACAAAAGACAGAGGTTCTGGAAGTTCTGAAACAAAGATCCCCACAAAGAACCAAAGCAGGACAAATATTGCCACAGACATAGGAATGGCACTGAAGAAGGTGACTGTACCATCAAGCTGTGCAGAGCAGCACCAAGTCATTAGACCAATTCTACATGTGAACATCATTCCTTCTCGAGGTCTGATTGCCAACACCAGAGAAAAGCAGAACTTCCAAAAAGCAATAAGCAAGTGCAGTAGAACAAGCATAAAGCAACACATTGATTGCAACACGTAACACCTCCATCAGGAATTTGAGAGAACTCCAATGCCCTTCACAACAAGAACCAGTTAAACTTTACATTCTTGCAACAAAGGCACTACCATTTTACTGACCAGGAAACTGAAGCACCAAGAGATTCCAACCAACATTGCTAAATGTAGAAGCGAGATGTGTCAAAATCTTGTAGGCATGTTAGGAAGGATCTCTGTCTTTCCAAGGTGCTTCATGTCCCCACTGTTGCTAACTGAATAATTTCCAAGTGACCTACTTCAGTGCTCATGATCACAAACAGGCATAAAAAGGTGACAGGCTATAATTATAACTGATAAGAGGGCCCGATTCAATCACTCCATTCTTCTATTTCATTCCAAAGCTCTCAGTGCCATTCCCACCTGATAAGACAGAGAAGGCTGTCAAAATTTGCTTAAGATTCCCCCAAGTTTTCAGAATTACCTCTTGCACAGATTTTTTTCTTCCAGTCTGAAGGCATCAGAGTCATGCATGACTATGTGGGGCCATTTGATCCTATCACTTTGAAACAAACGCCCCCCTAGAAATCAGGTGTTAGCAAGTCCAAGCAAGAAAACTCTCTGTCCCAAGACCGTGAATGACTGTAGTAGAGATCTGTATTAACATGTCCTTCCCAGGCCAAAAGAGACTTCACAGCTTTTTACTGTAAGCTAACTTTATCCAGACTTCTGGTTTGGATCACTGAATCGGATGTTTGAACAAATCTTCCCACTGCTCCTCTTATGGCAGGACAGCAAGGAGCTTATGTGACAGGCTTGAGACTACTTTGTTAGATGAAAGCACACAACTTTTTGGACATCAAAAAAGTGACCCTTCATCACTTACGATGCAAGTAGGAATTCCTGACCATGAAAATACTAATCTTAACACTTTCCCAGTCTGTGTTAAATTAGTAGCATTCATACGCAGCACTTCAGGCCATTTACAAGGGGCATTTCCTGCAATCAAAAACATATGTCCTGTAAATGGCCCAGTTCTGCCTATGTTTGCTTTCCTAGAGCAGCTGGCCATTCCTGAGAGTACAAAGGAGAATATTTAAGCAAGTGTAGTGTTCACTGATACCCAGAGCTGGCCGGGAAATAGAAATCCCTTCCAGCGAGAAAGAAAACAATAGTAACTGAGTTTCTTTTTAAGGAAAATCTAAGGCTGAAAAAATCAAAAATGCTGTTTTAATTAAGGTTCCACAAAAATCATGCTTCACAAGGACCAAAAGGAAAACCCCTGGCTTCCTGGCTGCCCATCTGGAAGGGACTAATTTGATGTCTGGTGTAGGTGAACTGTCAAAACCTTTGTGGGGTGACTTCCCATCTCCCTGCCTTCTTATGCCTCAGACTGCTCAGCTCTGTTTCTTATTTGTAGACCTGAGGGGAAGGCTGGTGGCTGAGGGCTGCACGGAAAGACAGCTTCTGCTGGTTTGCCTACAGTCCTCTTGACAAGTTTATTTTCTCCTCGCAGAAAAAGAGCCAGGGATACTTCACTTTGATTTTCCCAATGGAAATCTGCAATTTTCTTGCAGTAAGTGCTGAGTTAGTGAAAAAGGCATTTTCCATTGGAGAATTATTCTGATGGAAAATTTCCCAACTGGCTTTATTAATACCCTTGACATTGTTTTGTCATTTCTCCTATTTGTGTATCAGTGTCTGGCCACTGAACCAAATTTCCAGCCAGGACTTTCATAGTTATTATTCCCAGAGGGCTATCATGTAATTCTTGGAGTACAGTAGACCTGAGATTTGTTACAGTAACTGCTCTGGTGCCACACGTTAGGCAACCTGGACATGTATTTCAGTATTCTCTTTCCATTCAAGAAGGCTCAAAGAAGCTCTGTGCTAAGCGCATCTCCTCCTCCTTTCATCAGCTGCCTGGCTTGCTCTCAGTTTCACACTGCATCAGGGTACCTGTCACTTGCCAGATACTTGTGGTATCAGTCACTAGGTATTCCTACCACACCACCAGAGCAGGGAGTACCCTTGAAAACTTCCCTCTCCCTAACCAGGCTGTTACTCCTAACTCTGAAGCTAGTGTTGGACATTTGCAACCAAAGTAAATTGTTTCCTCTTGAGATAAGAAGCAGTTAAACCACTGACCTCCCCGGATGATGCGTGGATCTTTTCTCTGGGTGTGAGCATAGTGCTGCAAAGCCATGCCAGCGAGCCCCAAGCATAGGTCTTTTCAGTATCTGTCCCTGACAGCTGGCTTTCAGCACTGGTGTTTCAGGCCCAGGGGGAAGTGCTGCAAGCTAATTTTACAAGCAGAGTTTCACTTTCTGATAATCCAAAGTTCTTGGCTTCATCTGGACCTTGGTACATCATGTGGATCAACATTACTTCTGTCCTTTGTGCATTGGTCTATTTAGGGAGTGTAATAGTGTCAATGTATTGGGCAAGACCCCTTGGTAATAACTGCCTATCCCCAGAAAGGAAGATAATTGTGACATATCTTGTAGTTGAGGTGACTTAAGAATAGCTTTAAGCATTACTGGTGATTTATGAAAATAATCTGCAAGTCCCACAGCACGCGGTTGAGCTTCTGAAAGATTCACTTTTCCTACATTTGCCGTTCAGCCATACTCAATAACAGGACCGAAAGCTCTGCAGACATCCCTCACTGCACTTCCATTAACCCATACGTTGTCTGCATAGCTCTGAATGGTAAAAATGCTTTGCAAGACCTAGTCCATGGCCCTCCACCAGAACATGGGTGTGGAAGCTATAGTAGTGCTAGCCTGTTATACTGGAGTAACACCTGTGCACTATTCATAGTGGGGAGAGGGTTTGCCATTAGCCAGCATCCCCATGTGGTTGATAGGTTTTGCTTAGCCCAACCTAGGCAAAGGATACCCATCTCTGTTCATGGAGACCAGGGTACCACCACAGAATGGAAAGTCCCCTCTTTCTTTCTTGCTGGCACCACATCCTCCCCATAACCCATGATAGCATCCCAGGTCCTGCTCATGTTGTTCTGCCCCTACACAGGCTGCCATGCAGATGGGACCTTGGGAACACAGTGTAATTAAGAACACGTTTCTCTTTCAAGCAAAGCTTTCTCTCATGAATGTTTTCAGTTCTGATATTCACCTGAAAGACTTTCACCCCAAAGGGGTGACTGTCCCCTAAAGGGGGAACAATAAAAGTTTTGTTTGAGGCTGCTTCATGCTGTTGCAACTCCCTGTCTTCTGGCGTAGCTGTATCCTTTGACACAGCAGTTCCTAGAGCACGATTTTAGGGCAAATCAGCCTCAGTTAATAACCGTTTTTGTATTGCTTCATTTTACATACCACACACTAACCGCTCCCTTGACACAGCATTTAAACTCTCTCCAAACTGGCAGCACACTAGTAATTTCCTTAACACCCCCCCCACCACCACCAACACATATTCAGAAATCGTTTCTTTTCCTTTTTTTTTATTGTTTTTTTCAG